>CAUYPK010161908.1:0-33882 GCA_963574355.1 Loris lydekkerianus
CTTACAAGGGTACATGTGAAACTTAGTAAATGTAGAATTGTCTTAGCACAATAACTAAGAAAATGCCAGGAAGGCTATGTTAACCAGTGTGATGAAAATGTGTCAAACTGTTTATAAAACCAGTGTATGGTGCCCCATGATTGCATTAATGTACATAGCTATGATTTAATATTAATAAAAAATAATATAATTAATAAAAATTAATTAAAAATAATAAAGTAAAAAAAAGAAAATGTCCTGTCATTTATTTCTGGCCTCTGTGTTTCTGATGAGAATTCTGCTGCCTTTGTAATTGCCCACAGATGTAATGAATGAGTCACTCCCCTCTGGCTACTGTAGAGACCTTTTTCTTTAGTTTTTGTCTTCAGTTTGACAGCCTGGACATAAGATTTCTTTGGGTATATCTTGGCTGGGGTTCAATCAGTATTTTGACTCTGCTGGTTTATTCTTTTGCAAAATTTGGAAAATTGGCAACCCCTTTTCTTTGAATTTTCTTCAGATATACTCTCTGGGACTCCAATGACATGTTCCAAATATCTCCAAGGTTCTGCTCAATTTCTATTTTCTATTTCTGGTTTCTATTTTCTGGTGTTCAGACTGGGTTATTTCTTGTGTTCTATCTTCACATTTATAAATTGTTTCCTTTGTTCTCTCTTGTCAAAATCATCCAGAGTTTTTTTTATATTACCTACTTTTCAATTCTAAAATTTCCATTTAGTTTTTTTTTTTAAATTCTTTTAATGGCCCCTTATATTCTATTTTTTATTAAATCATAACTGTGCACATTTTATAAACAATTTGTAATGTTTATATCTTCTCTTTACTGAGATTTTCTATTTTTGTGTTTCAAGCATGGTGTATATATATATAAATATATACCTGTTGCCCAGGCTTAAGTACAGTGGTGTGATTATAGCTCACTGCAACCTCAGTGTTGGGCTCAATGTTCTTGCCTCAGCCTCCCAAGTAGCTGGCACTATAGGTACCTGCCACCATGCCCAGCTTAATTCAAGTTTTATTTTTATGATAAATGCTTTCAAATATTTGTCAGATAGTTCTAATGTTGGTATCATCGTGGTATAGACACCAATTATCTTTTCTCCTTTAGTTTGAAATCTTGGTTCCTGCTACAGAGTGACTTGTTATTGAAAAGCGTTTTAAGACTCAGAGTTTGAATTAAATCTTCTGTTTGAGCAGGCTTACTCTGACACTGCTCCAATGAGTGAAGAGGGGAGGCTGCCTCTTTACTACCAGGTGGGAGGGAAAGCCCAAGCTCCCTTCCACTGATAACATTCAGGCTCAGGATTGGGACAGGGAATCTTGTTAGTGCTTCCCATCTGGCCTCCATGTTGCCTTATTACTGGTGAAAGCCCTGAATCCCTGGGGAGCTTGGAGGGGCACCTTAATGCCACTGATCCAGAATCCCCTTATAGTCTCTGCGGACAATACAGGGTTGGGGGTCATTATACCCAGTGGAGAAGCAAACCCAACTCAGGCTCCTAATCTCTAGGCCCCATAGGCCTTTTCTAATCTCACCAGAGGAAACAGCAGGGAAGGAAGGTGAGACATTTTGTTACAGCAGGCAAGGGTGGAACTCCAGGCCTCACTTGATCTTTGCTGGTGGGGATAGAGTCAGACTGCAGTAGAGCAGTTACTGTGTATGAGTTTTATCTATCAGATTGCCCTTTCCTGGTACACTGGTTATAGAGAACACCCTTTTGTTATGGCTTTTATTTTTGGCTGTGCTTTTTGGCATTCCTGAGTTAATGGCTTCTCCAGCTCCAAGTCTCCAAGTGTAGGATATATGTACAAGGCAAAAAGAAAACAAAGGTAGTTCACTACTTGTATTACTTTGCCAGGGCTGACATAATGAAGTACCAGAGATGGTGATACACAGCAGAAACTCATTTTTTCAACATTATAGAGGTTCGAAGTCCAAGATCAGTTGGTGTTGGCAGGTTTAGTTGCTCCTGAAAAATGAGAACCCTCTTCTCAGCTTGGAGATGGTCAGCTTCTAGATTGTGCTCACATGGTCTTTCCTCTGTGCATGCACATCTCTGGATACCAGTCAAATACGCTTAGAGTCCACCCTAAAGACCTTGTTTTACCTTAATCACTTTTATAAACCTCATCTCTAAATATATTCTGAGTTCCTGAAGAGTTAAGACTTCAACATATAAATTTGTGGCAACATGATTCAGATACTTGTCCTCAGGTCCTGTGGTCGTCAGCTGGCCCACCTTTTTCTATCCACTTTCAAAATCTTATGTTTTTCTTACCTACAATGTCCCCAATTTTTTTATTGTACTTAGTAGGGGGACTAGGGAAAATATGTTCACCCCATGTTCTTGAAAATGGAGTGTTTTATCATAGTTTCCTTAAAAATTGACCTCTCCTGGTTAGAAAATAGTAGAGCTTGCTATTTTGACTCTTGAATCTTAGGTTTTATATCACGTCACATAAGTTTTACTTCAAATAAAATGTATATAAATATGGAAACTCAAAATTAAGAATGTACCAAAATATTAGGACTTAAAAAAAAAATCAAGGTTCTTGACACTTTTTTCCCTTCTGACAGCACAACTGTAGGCGAAATGTTCCCTCTGCTCCCCAAAGTGGCTAAAGTACAAATAGGACACAAGTAGGGATTTTTAGTACAGAGAAAACATGTGGTTTAATCTTGGAACAAAAGAAAAAGAGAAAACATGTTTATCTTAGAATAAATCCTTATTTCTGTTTTTGAAGCAAAGTGCATTACATCCCTGGATAGATATTATGGCATTGGTTCTCAGAGTAATGAAATTTTTCAACTTTCTATCAAAGCTAACAACCAACCACTGAGAAAGCCTAGGTGAAATACACAAACCACTTTAATAGGCAAACTGAAACATTAAAACTCAGAACTCCTCTGCCCTGGGAAATTGATGAGGATTTTCCAGATTTCCCATAGCCTGAAGAGATCAAACTGTAACACCTAGTCATGGCTCTAGGTTGAGAACAAAGTCAAGCTCATACACAAATAAAAACCATAAACCAGGATGGCAGCCTATCCACAGCGTGTAGGATGGCAGCCCATCCAGAGTGTGGGTGATCAGATACACCACCAGGGCTTGAGCAGCAGCCTCGGTGTTCAAGAGGGTGTAGCTGTTCAAACTCTATACTTTACCTTGCTCCTTGCTGGAGCCCACTGTGACTATCACTGAAGTAAGAAGAAAAATCCCAGTCTTACCACTGCAAGTAACAGAGATGCATTGGTTAGAAGCTGATCCTGAAATGTAGAGGCACCACTATCTTAACCCATTTGGGCAGCTGTAAGAAAATGCCCAAGAGTGGGTGATTTATATAAATATAAATTTATTGCTCACAGTTTCAGGTCAAGAAGTCCAAGATCAACCTCCTGGCAGATTTAGTGTTTGGTGAGGGCTCATTCCTCATACATAGTAGATGGTACGTTCTTGCTGTGTCCTCCCATAGCAGAAGGGGCCAAAAAGCTCCCTTGGGCCTCTATTTTTAAGATACTAATCCTGTTCACCCAATCATCACCTAAATGCTGCTCCACATCTCTACTATTGCACTGGGGATTTGGTTTCAATATATGAATCTTGGGGAGACACAAACATTCACCCCATAGTCACCATGGTCTGTTGAGCCATTTTTTTCCCTTCCAGGCACCTGACTCTTCTTCCTCTTTTCTCAGGACATCAATGTGCCCTATATCAAAGCTCATATTTCTTTAATGCATCACCCCTTTCCTTAGGGTAAATGAAATATAACTTATCTTTACCTTTTACCCTCCTTCCCTGAAAGTATTTTATGGAAATCATAAGGAAGAAAATCAAAAGAATGACTCCCAGGGAAGAATTCTAAGTGTTCACGAATAACAAGGTGAGAGAATTCTGGACCCTGGGCCTGTAGGGCCTCCCAGATTACACTGCACAGCTTAGCACCACCAAATTCCCAGCCATGCCTGTCTGTATCCTCCTTGTTCTCCACGTGAGGTCACCATTAGTACTTCCCAAATAGGCTGTCTAGCTCTATCACATCTCAGTAAATAGTTCAGGCCAAAATAATGAAAATTAAAAATAGAAAACAACCTCAATTCCTTTCTTTCTCTTACCCACTATATTCAGTCTTGCTCTGGCTTAAAGTCCCAACATCTTCTGGGAATGAGCATGACAAGGAAATAAAACCACAACATCCTTGGCCCTGCCTCAGAGATTCTGATTTGAATGAGTCCAATTTAATAAAAATCCCAAGGTGACTTTTAAGGACAGGAAAATTTAGCTTTTGCTGGTTAGGTTCTCACAGGACGTCCAGCTACCAAATGCTTCCAATACACAGAAAGCTTCATTTTCTTGGTGCCCCTGCAGCTTTGTTCTCATGCAGAGCCAATCTACTTGGAAAATGTGTGGCTATAACAGATGTGTTATTCTCCCATTTATTATAAGAGGAAAACTAAAATGCTAATACTAAGCCTTGACAAAGTTCTTAATGAAAACAAAACTCTCAAAATTTTCACTCAAGAGACTAATTCACAAATCTTTCTACATAAGACAAATGACATCCCTTTTCTCCATCTGGTCTGTGTTGCCAAGGAAGGGCACAGAAAGGATTCTATCCCTGGCTAAGAGCCGAAAACTTCACACAGCAGGTAATATTACAAGCACAGATTTGGCCCAAGTAGCCTGTAAATGTTACCAGTATCCACAAATCAGAGTATACATTCCATGAACCTGCATGTTTTCAGAATTTTCTTTTAAACTAAATTCTCCAATATTTTTCTTAGCAATTTAACAACCTGCACAAAGCTGAAAGCCAACCTTTCAAACTGAAAGTCTATGGCTGACGAGTTTCAATGTTTTATTAAAATAGCATATTTAACCGTGGTTAACCAAGAATATGTTAACTTTGTCCCCAGCCCACCCCCAAATGCGCACCACAACACAGTAGTGATTTCAAATATCCTTGATCATGATAACCAACATTAGTATTTCAAAGTCAAGTTTGCAACCAAAACATAAAGCTCTCAAACAGAATTCTTTTATCTGCCTGAAAATAAATGCCGGTGTACCACCCACCTGACAATACTGCTAGGTTTTTTTTTCCTTTATGCATAGTATAACGTCTCATTTATAAGCATCCACTTTTATAAATAAAACTGGCATTTTTCGTTCCACTTAATGTTCCTTTTCAGCTTCACAAAGAAACCAGTAAATAAAACTGTCAACGACAGTCACGACATATGCTATCACAGCAAGATAAAAAATTTGAAAATATGCAGAGATGCATCTACACTATTTTACAGAAAAAGACAGATTCAAAAAGTGCAAGGCAAAATCTGCAGTTTTTTGAAGGGAGCTTTTAGGCACATCCATTTCATTAAAGCAATCTTCAAAATGAAATTCCAGTTTGTTCTTCATGACACCTGTTTAGCCTTTCTTTAAAAAAAAAAAAAAAAAAAAAAAAAAAAAAAAAATACATCCCATCAAGTGTAAAAAAAGGAATCTTGAGTCCAAAGAAGTAAGGGATTCAGTTGTGGCGAGTCCGTCCTTTCTTTATTCTGGCAGGCTTTGGTTTGGGGATGTACTGATTATTTGCCTGGTATTCGAGTTCCTTACGGAAGTAGTGAATTGCTTTGTTCAAACCTTCCTCCAGCGGGACCTGTTTAAAGAGAAAGGGAGAGGAGGTCACATCCACAGAAGGGCTTTGCAGGAAGGACTAGCCAAATTGGGGCTCTTCCAGAGGTAGACCCAGAGACACACACTGCTCATTGCAGCCCACCAGAGGTCATCCTTCAGGGTTGCTTTCCACTGTATTAATGCAACTTAACAAGTGACACTCTTCCTGATGTAAAGTTAGCCCCCCTCCCCAGCACTCCAATCTTGCTGTCATAACTACTCCAGTCTCAAATACGGCTTTTAACATAATGCACATGTCCCATTCTTTCAGATGAAATCTACCATGGAGTGGAGGGAAAGATGCTTTGAGAAGGTGATCTCATTCGGATCCACACGTCTGATTCTCCCACGTGACATTAACTCTTTGCACTTCTCAGCAGATGGCTCACCTGCCAAGGAGAACTGGGACACTCCTGGGGTGTCCCTCTTGATTGTTCCTAGTCTGTCTCTCTTGATTGTGGCGACAGTTTCTCAAGTGTCAAAACACATTGAAACTTACCAAACTGTACATTTTAAATAAAGGCAATTTGCTGTATAACAAGCTATTAAAAATACATACTTGGGAAAATTAAGATAGGATGTCTAAGTTTCTTTGGATCAGATCCCTCGAAAATGTCTTACAAATTAGAAATTCTAGTAGGAAGGGAAACATGATGTATAAACATCTAAAATCCAGACAAATAAAGCAGTAACATACATACCTCACACAAGTAAAAGCAATAGTTAATACGTAGTGGATGTTCATTTAATCCTTTAAAAAATATTTCATTACAATTTAGCTTCTACTTACAAATGGATCAATGGCAAAGATGTAGTAGAGCTTCAAAAAACAAAAGAACTGGTCCTGTGCTTGTATAACTTGTTTTGCACAGGTGGAATTATCAGATTTTGTTAAGCCTAAGCATAATCTAATCACATTTTCTTCCATCCAACAAATTTCCATGGCTTTTCGCAGATCATTTACACTTGTACATCACAAGATAAAACAAGAACCAGGCAGGGACTCTTCACAGCACTTGAAGGCCCAACATGCTAGGATTCTACGTACTCAGCTCTCGCTACTGTGTGCACATTTGTATAAGGTACGCTGAGCTTTCAGATGTGTCCACTCCTCTCCGACTGTACCACAACCTGCTGGCCATGCCTAGGATCCTCCTACATTTGTCGGGCACTGAATGTATGGCAGACTATGACAGCTGTGAGGCTTCCTGCTGTATACCTGGCCCAAGAGGAGCCCACATTCTTGTAGGGGATCCAGGGGTGGGCAAAGAGGGAACAGACAGCAAACTGAGGTAGGCTTGCTCCTGGAGATGCAGCCAGCTCAGGATTGCCTCTCTAAGGAAATGGTTCCTTCAGGACAAGGGACTGTATGGATGATAGCACAGTCTGCACATAGCCCTGGGGGACAGGCACTCGCAGGTGAGGGAGGAGCACATGGTCCTCTGCAGTGGGAAGGGCAGGCAGCAGGAACACAGGAGGCTCAGGGTTTAGCTGCGAGGGTGAGGTGGTAGCTGTCCCTTCTAGTGTCTCGCAGGCCACAGCAAGGGTCTGACTTAGTATAACACGACAGGCAGGCACATGGGCTGCCCTGCTTCCACTCCCCTTGGTCTTACATACTTCCAAGCTGGCTCGACCTGATGGGAGTGAACAGGACTAACTGGACCCTCACCCAGCTGCCCTGGCCAAGAGGAGAGGCAGGTAGGCTACACGAAACTCGTGAACACACGGCCATAGCCCTTGATGCTGCCTTCACAGGGGCAGCACACAGAGCCCACAGCAGGGCCCAGGCAACGCCTGATGACAAAGAAACACATGATCTGGGAGAAGCTATTTGTGACCTGGAGAAAGTGTGACAGCTGCCCAGACACCAGCCCACCCTGCTCCATTGGGGGCTGCTGACAAGGGCGTGCACTATCGGCCCTGGGACCCCAGGAGGTGGCAGGCCCTTTGTAAGGTAGTGCTGACTGCCTGCACTTACCACAGGCTCCCAACCGAGCATCAGCTTTGCTTTTTTGATGTCTGGTTTTCTTTTCTGTGGGTCATCCTGAGCTTCAGAGAGAAACTGAATTTCGCTTCCGCTACCTGAGATGGTTTTTACAAAAAAAAAAAAAAAAGATAATAGAGAATCACAAAGCATGAAGGATATGCCATTTTACCACCTACATCACAGTGAAACCCCATCTGTGAAGCAGATGATGGAGTAGACTGTATAAACACAGCTTGCACAAAGCCACTGAGCCCCTTAAGGGACTGTTCTGCACAAAAACTGGGGGAGCACGCCTGCCACAGCCATGGCTGACCTGACCGCATGCAGGTGCCCCATGAGAGCTTGATGGGGCTCTAGTTACTCTTACTCAACAGGCCTGAGCCTCCTAGTACAAGGTCTACTCTAAGGCAGGCCACCCCTACCAGGTGACAGACACAGATGTGCACACCATGCATGCCTCATGTAAATGAGAATCACAAATGTGAACCCCTGAGTCATCTCTGAGGGTGATGCCCCAGCGGACCACACCTGGGTGTTCAGAGCCCAGAGAATCCCCAGCCAAGGCATAAGGCGTCCAGCCACCCTGCTGGAGGGAGCACATGGAGAACAGAACAACTGGCCTGGCCAGCATCCTAGAGGAGCACCAGGTCGCTGGCTAGCAGAATGAAGCCACACCAGTGACTGTCAGCCAGATCTGCTGAGGGAACCCCCACTGGGGACCAGCCCTGACTGCAGAATCCAGAAGGTAGAAATACTGTGCCCCTCTCAGGTTTCAGATCAGATTTTCTCAAACGTCAACATGTGCACAGGTCACACAAAAGATTCGTCAATATGCAAATTCTGCCAACCCAGGAGGCCTGGGGTGAGGCCCGAAGAACTGCTCATAAGTTGTGACCTGAGCATGTTCCTTCCTCGCGAGGGATGGATGGATTCAAAATGGGAAAGCTGGGGATACGGATCTGAACAAGGTGCAGACTGTGTATAATATGGGACAGGGTTCCGGATGTCAGAGTTGGTTAAAGATGCTGGTAAATGATGGCCTGGTGCCAGGAAGGGCAACCTGGAGGACTCGAGTCAGCCAGGTTGGGTCTGGACAGTCACTTCAGAATACCACGACACATGTACTCATCCCTGGTCTGTCCAAACAGTCTAGTCTGCTTGTGTCTTTAACTCAAGTTTTTGGATCAATTCCAGAAAAGAGACACCTTCCAAGAGCCATACTTCCCAGAGCTCCAGTTAGCTTGAGGATGACACCAAGGACTCATCCACTCTATGTCTGCGACCCAGGGTTGGTCCAGAACACCTGCACTTATTATGGCATAAGTGTGCACCCTGATAGGGTGCTCCTGATGTCACAAGGCCCCAAAGTCACAGCTAGGCTGCCAGAACTAAAAACGTTATTTCAAACTCACCCAAAACCCATAACTGATGTCACTTTTGCTTATACTTTGAAATTTTGTACTCAACATGACCAGTGTTTGGAAATCAAATAATCATCACCCACGCAGGATGATCTAACACGATCGTGACTCAAACATGGGGGTACGAATCTCTTCCTCCCTCCCCTTCCACACAGACCTGCAATTAAAATTGGGAACAAAACCAATCCTGCTCTCCTTTATCTTTTTATTAACTAAAGAATTAGAAAACAATTAAATGTTCCTGATAAAAAAGTTCTGCTTTGATCTAATTCAATTAGCTTATATTAATTACCCATTTTCTAGTCAAGGTGTTATCAACAGATAAGGTAAGCAAAGCTGATTTCACTCAGTAAGTGGTTTACCCTACTTACCAACAAGGTTTTTAATTAACTGGGCAAATTCTAGGATTGTGTGTTCTTCTGGGTTCCCCTAAGGAAGAAATGGTTTCTGGTTACAAGTGTAACTGTAGCAGCAGCAACCCACCACCCAAACCACGTGTACACCTGCAGAGATGTCTGCTGGCTGCCTTGGACCTCCCCAGGTAGCTTCACCTGAGCTGTGTTTCCCTGGGGCATTCAACTTACCACGAGGATTATTCAACCTGACAAAGGGTTAAACTGCACCCATCTTCCCTTCATCCACTATAAACTGTCCATGCACAAGGCCAGCCTTTGGATAGATCAAGAGTACAACACATATTCGCTGGCCATGTTTCTGGGACAATTTCTGTATTGAATGAAACTTCAGCGTCACTTTGCATAAAAGTGTAGGTTACAAAATTACCTCTCCTAACAAAATCTATTTCCCTCTGGGTATGCTATGTTAAAAACTTCAACGATAAAAAACTTTCAGATGATCAATGATATAGATCTCAGATGTGAAATCTGTAAGAGAAATGAGTGTATGCACAGGCAAGTATTCCGGCAAGCCAGAGGGACAGACCGGATGTGCCTTACATACTTTCAGCTTTAAGAAAACCCACTTTGTCCTTTTCTTCCACTGCCCATTTACCTCCCAATCCTGTCATTCTTATTCTACCTCCTCCACCCACAATTGTAAACAGGAAGTGTCCAACCTTTTGTTCCCTCTTCCACAAACTGGAATAAAAATTGTCTTGGGACACACATTGAATACACAAAACACTAATGAAAGGCGATTAGCAACAGAAAAGATCTGTGCATACTTTTCATGGTATCCAATGCCACAGACAAACAAAAAAGTCCTCATGAAATCAGTTTGTGGCAGAGCTGCAGGTTGGACACCCCTGCATAAGAACTACCATGATGGCTCAGCGCCTTTAGCACAGTGGTTACGGCGCCAGCCACATACACTGAGGGTGGAACGTTCGAACCTGGCCCAGGCCAGCTAAACAACCATGACAACTGCAACAAAAAATAGCCAGGTGTTGTGGCGGGCACCTGTAGTCCCAGCTACTTGGGAGGCTGAGGCAAGAGAATTGCTTAAGACTAAGACTATGAGCTATGACGCCACAGCACTCTATTGAGGGCGACACAGTGAGACTTTAAAAAAAAGAACTACTGTGAAGTTTGGCGACTATATATCCTCAGGACTCTTCACTCCCATTTCCTTGGCCACATGGCAAAAATGGCAGGAGGAACCCTAGGTACACCCTATAAGCACCAAGAGGACTGACTAGTGAATGGGGAGAATTGAGAATTTGGGAGAAAGTGGCTCTGTCTTTGTCAGGCTCCTGGTGGACACATGATTCTTATGTTAAGGAGGACAAATGGACAAGTTTCTAAATGATAGGAGAGTTCTCAAACCTGTGCAAAGGCCTCCAAAGAGCAGGAAGGAGGAAGGTGGTAGCTACAGGGAATAGTGTGGCTGCTCATGGAAGTCGCTGACACCACACCTTCCAGAGGGCCTGTAGCAAACACACAGGGCAGAGAAGGCTGGGGCCTCTCCAAAGTAGGCAGGCAAATGCCCCAAGGGAACCGAGGCTTGTGATACAAGGCACGTTTGGGTCTATTTTTAAATGAGTGTTTTTAAAAGCGCCACCCTGTACCCCAGAATCGGAACAGTCCCAGGAAGGAGTGACCATTCCAGGGCCCATTTTTTCTTATGTGATAAGAACTCCCTCTACTCAACTCAGGGAAAAATGAACAGGATCCAATGTGCTTGAGATGGCTGGTTACAAGGACAGGTAGAGGGAAAGGATTGTGAGTGAAATGGTTTGCAAGAAAAAGGTTGCACACCACTGCTGTGAACCCTGATGTGTTATAGGAAGCAAGAGACGTGGTTTTGGAGAAGAGCCTGAAATGGCCCCAGGGCTTTGTTAAGGCAAGGCCAGGAGAAGGGGGTTCCCTAGTGAGCACAGGGCTCTTGTGTCCTTTTCCATCGACAGAAGTGAACACTTTAAATGCTGGACATCCCACACAGGACACCTTGCATTCTGCACAAAGCCCTGGCTGATGCTGTTGGTGAGAAGAATTAGGGCATAGGACTGCGCCATCCTGCAAATCCTCGGAGAGCTACCACATTGCAGAGGCATCTGGCTAACTCTGAATGACCTCAGGTGAAAAAGTGAGGTCAGTGGGTGGATGTGCAGAGAGGGAGATTTTGGTCCAATATAAGGAAGAGCTTTCTCTTGGCCAGAACGAGCCGAAGACAGAGCAAACTTCCCTGAGCAGAAGGAAGTTCACCAGCACAGAGCGCTCAAGGCCAGGAGAGAGGCTGGGTAGAGCTACCTTCAACCTCTCCAACAAGGAGATTCCAGGCTGCAGCATGAAGGGAGGCAAGAAGCCAAGGAGCTCATCTGTTGGGCTGAATTATGGATGTAATAAATACCCGGACAACATCCATCTTCCAAAAATTCAAAGATGCTGTGGCCATTAAACAGGGAAAGGGTACACACACACGTGTCCACCTGCACCAAGGAAGGGCTTCCCAGGCCTGCAGACCCGAGCTCGTTAGAAGGTAGTGGGAGTTCGTCTAGACGACATCGCTCATCTGACCCTCGCCGACATTTTGCTTCTTTGCGTACTTACTTTGTTCTGTTTATTTTTCTCTGGTCTTTAGCAAGCTACAAACATGTGTTCTATAAGTGCAGACAATGAACCAAGCAAAGCTGGGTGCTGTTTGTGCTTTCACAAAAAGAAAAAACTCTGAGCTGTCCTGGGAGGGAGAAGGGAGAGAAAGGACTCACCAGGTTGACCGGGCTACTGACGTTGCTGTTCATGAGAGCCACGAGGCCGTTTACCAGGTCGCTGGAAGAGAAGGGGTGGGATGCGTCAGGCTCGGCCGCTGAAACACCCTGGCTCTAAGCACCACGTACGAGCCCTCCCAGGAGAAAATTCAACACCTCCCAGAAGAAAACAAAAACCCCAATGGAAAAACTGAATGTCAAAATAAAATCCTGCAAACTGACATGGCATTTATGCGGCTACAGTACTCATGGATGAAATGACAAATATGATGTCTGGGACCTGCTTGTGGTGACTACGGTGTAGAAGGTGAAACAGAATGGGAGCTGAGCCATGGGGCTGAGTTGGCCACTTTGGTGCATTTTTGAAGTCCTTTAACAATTAAAAAACTAAACATGTCAAAATAGGCACCCCCCCCCCCAAAAGATGGAGTTTACAAAAGTTTCTGATGAAAGTCCAAGTTTAATGTGAACCCAGATAGTTGGCCCGTATGAAAGCACATGACTGTATTTTAAAGTAAGACCCACGGAGATGAATGGACTCCAGTATGTGATCCCCATACTGGCAAATCACAGATAAAACCAAGCGATACTGAGGCTGAAATAAACCAGAATGTCTGTCACTCCCTACACTTGCCAACCCCACCACCAAGACACTGCATATGAAACGGTCAGGGATATCTGGATGTTTCAAATGGATCGTGATTGACTGGGCCATGAAGGTGAAGATAAGTAAGCAAACTTTTCGCTTACCAAGTTTTGGTTCTTATTTTCAGAAGCTTTAAAGTGTGGCTCTGTTAAGAAAAAGTTACTTCGTAAAAATGACACCTCACTGCTGAACACAAGTACTTTCTCTAAGCCCATTTTCCACCAGCTATGTTTCTTAGAAGACTTTTAAAGCTCTGTTCTTCCTCCTCCGTAGTTACCAGTGAGGAGCAGGCCAGTGTGAGTGAGGATAAACTTCCGAAAGAACACCCCAAATAGCATTTGCTTTCCTTTCCATAGAGAAAAAGAAATTTGGGATGGGGTATTTAGTAAACAAGTTACTTTTGCTTTTTCATTTACAACAAATGTGTACTTTATATGAACCTGCTTAAAGCGTGCTAGTCTTACAGATCAAGTGCAAATGTAAATCACTGCTGACCTTGCATGATTTCTTTTTTGTAGAAACTGGCAAAAAGTCACTTCATCACTATGGCAGTAACTGTTATATCACAACGTGTTCTCTCTTGACATACATCTGTGCATATTCATAACAAGACATTAAAAGCTGCCATTCCGTAGCATCCACAATAGGTTTTAATATTGAAACTATGGGATGGGGTCCACGTGGAGTTGGAAGGTGGCTGACTCTGAGGCAGTCACCCTGGTTGGGAGAGGGAAAGGGGAGGGCCACACATTTTTTACATTATAAACTGGCAGCTTTTAAGGTCAAAATGGCATAGATTACACTCATTTAACCTGAAGCTCTTTAAAAGTGTCATTTTGACAAAGTGACTTTTTAAAAAGTATACAGCATGCCTTTGTTATGTGAATGAGGACACAACCCGACCATGAAAATATCAAACACAGTCATGCCAAAATGTCAATGCAGATGGCCGCCTAGACCTCAGAGTCCCTGCAATGCTGTCTTAAGGCAAACATGGATTCTAAGATCTGCTGATTTAGTACAGTAACTACAGATTCGGACATTGCACATTAGTAAAATTCTTGGTAAAAAAATAGCTTGTTAAAAGTAGCAGAACTTTGGTCACTGAAGGAGCTCAACTGGGTCTTAAATAAACTAGAAAATTTAAGTGGGAAAATCCTTGCCCCAAGTGTGGCAAAGCCTTGGAAGCCCCATCAACTCCCCTGCGTGGGGAGTAGACGTGGCTGCAGCAGCACAAAGAGGGGGCTTCTAAGAGGGCAAACAGCTACTTGTCTAGGGAAACTACTGAAGCCTTCCTTCCAGGTTGGCCATTGGCACGGTGAGTGACGGCCCCTGGGCGTGTGTGCTGTGACTGTGAGAGGAGGCCTGGTCCTGTGGGCATGTTTTGATTTTCTGTCCCGAACTGGTATGATATATGGCACAGGCATCACCAAATGCTCAAAACATTTTAATTTCTAGCAAAAATTATTTCTATTTTCAGTGAATTTTATATGCGACACCCTTGAATGCATGAGGACAGTGAGAAGAACGGACTTTGGCTGGTTTCTCTCTTGCTGTACAAAGTCTGAGCAGTACTTCATGCAGTGTTGTGGCTGGAGAAGCTTGGAGGACCCTGGTGAGGTGGTGTAAGGCAAGCCCCTGCCACAGAAGAGGGTAGACTCCCTGGGGAAAGTGCGCGCCTGGGGCAGGTGAGGGAGGATGGGATGAAAACGTATTCATATGAAAGACGGTTTCAATACACAGAAGTCCGACTAACTTGGTCCCCATACAGAAATGTGCCATGATGGTTTTCTCCAAGCACATGTTGCCTTTGTCAAGTGCTTTGAAATGAATGCAGTCCTGAAGGAGGGGTAGCTGCCATTTCCTGTTAAATTGCTTCTCTGAGTAAGTTTGCCCCCTGGGGCAGCAGGGCCGGCTATGCCCCAGCTCTGGGCGTTTTGCCCTAAGTGGCAGGACACTAATGGGTGGGAGGGAGAACACCGACTGACATATTTGTTTATCCGCCACATTCATTTGGACCAAATGTCAAAATCTGCAAGGACTTTCAGCAAACATTTATAGTGGTTGTGTTTAATTCTTTTCTTTTTTTTTTTATTTTGCTAGCAGTTCTATTTTTCAAAAAGACTCCTGCCAAAACCCTCACTCAATCAGATAAAGATCTCTGTAAGGTGCTCTGGTTGAGGTGGGGCTGAGGGGGTTGCCCAGACCTGCACCCGATAGCCAACACCTCACTACACCCACACAGCACCCCTGGGATGGCACCCAAACACCAGAGATAGAATTTCCCTATAAGCAGGCCTGGGACATTTGAACTGACTAGTGAAAATGTGTGGGTCCAAGCTACAGAACTGGGTTTTACAGTGAATCAGGATACCAGAAACTTTTGCAGAATTTACAGAGGTCACCTAACTGTGAAAGGCACTTTTGTACCTGTAGCTTCCAATATCCTAACTCTTCTCTCAGAATCCATACTGCATTATAAACTTAAGTCACCACCTGAACTGACCAGTGAAACACTAGATTATAAGAATTACCGAGAAAACACTAAAAGTCACCATGTGAAACAATTCCTAATTCTAAAGAATGTATTTTTATTGGCATTTGACTCTAGCTCAAAATTTGACATTAGAACACTATCTTATTTCATACCCTTCATAAGAATTTTGCTACCACCCCAAGTGGTTTATACACTAAGCCAAGTTTAAAATGACAAATTTTGCCCTTTGCATGTTTGTGGGATGAATAAAGCCATCTCTTATGCTAGCCTGCACAGAAATCACTTCACTCACAAAATGCTAGGTGGCAGTCAAAGACCAGCTCAGGAGTCACTAACTCAGAGCACAGCCAGTTTTCCCATCAAATCCACTTTTAACCAACACACACTGTGACGGGTGTGACAATGACTAACAGATATGGTAGACACTCTCTGCTGCACCAGCACTCCCCCTGCCCCAGAGCACGGCTAAGGCTGAGTTCCCCACGGCCTGGGCAGGATGTTCTTACCTGACGTACTGGAATGCCCTGGTCTGGGACCCAGATCCATATACCTGCAAAGAAACTAATAGTTAGCAATCTTGAGAAAACCACCCCAACACTGGGAAGCTTTCCGTTCAATTCCAGGGGACAGAAATGACCTCAACACTGATCCCTGGAGGGACAGGGACACCAACTCAAAGTGTCTCAAGCCACATTTCCTACCCTCTGACTTCAAAATTGTGCCCCAACCATGAGCAGATGGCAGAAATACTTAATGTGTGTGTGTAAACACTGTATCAAGTATTTCCTCAAAAGACAGTCTCTGAAGGAACCAGCTTGAGTTAGAGTCTTACAACACGTCAGGCATTACGTTAGGATCTGGGATCTTGGTCTGTGCTCAGCCTGCCCATCAGAACAGCTGGGTGCTCGGTCCACAGCACCCCTAGACTCTGGGATGGAGTAAGTGTCTCCCAGTCCTTTTACAATAAGCTCCCCAGATGACTGTAATGTGTGGCCAACGCCAAGACAGACAGCCCCTGAGAGACTCTGCAGGTGACACAGAGGTGGTGGGAGGGAAGGACGGTCACAAGCCCCCTTTGTGTCTGACGAGCAGTTGTTCCCACATCCCCACGCCTTGGCTGGCATTCTTTTCTCTGCCAGCTGCAATGCTCCAGTCTATTTTCCTCCTGGCAGTATCACCCATCGTTTAGGGACCAGCTCTGACACCACCTCCTTGGGAAGTTTCCTCTGATCCTCGCATGGAGAGGGTGAATTGCCCTGCCCTGTGTCCACTCTTCATGCCAACTGCCCCTGACTGAGAGGTCCCAGGACAGGACTCATGTCCCACTTGCCTCAGCTCTCAGGGAGCTCAGTACACTAACTGGAACGATGCCCACCACTGGACGGTAATCTGGTGAATGCCACAGATCACACCCCTCTGAGGATGACGTGGTGGAGGCAAAAAAAAAGGCAAGCCTGTCACAGGGGACAATGGAGCCACCAGAGGTGGGGTCTGCCTGCTTGTGGGCAGCCAGGAGGATGGACTGCCTTCCAGACAAGCTGGATTACAATCACCCTGGGCCGCCTCCCACCAGCAGAGGAGTCTGTGGTCTATATCTCTGCAGAGAACACCAGCACCCCCAGCCTGAATGGCCCCTCAGCATGATTTCCCAGGAGCCATCTCACCAGATCTGGGAAGGAAAGGGGAAGGCACAGGTGGGGAAGAAAGGCACACCTAACACCTTTGGGGTGTTTTTAAAAAACAGGCTATTGGTCAGGCTCGGTGGCTCACACCTGTAATCCCAGAACTTTGGGAGGCTGAGGTTCGCAGATTGCCCGAGCTCACGAGTTCGAGACCAGCCTAAGCTAGAGTGAGACCCCATCTCTAAAAATAGCTGCAAGGCTGAAGGAAGAGAATCGCTTGAGCCCAAGAGTTAGAGGTTGCTGCCAGGGCACTCTACTGGGGGTGACAAAGTAAGACTCTGTCTCATAAATAAATAAATACAAAAACATTAAAAAGCAGGCTATTTTTGTCATCTCAGTAAGCAATCCCACACGCAACTTCACAGGTGTCTCCTGCTAGTTGGTTCTGTTCTCGGGGGAAGGCCTTCCACTGACAAAGG
This sequence comes from Loris lydekkerianus, assembly GCA_963574355.1. Classification (NCBI taxonomy): domain Eukaryota; kingdom Metazoa; phylum Chordata; class Mammalia; order Primates; family Lorisidae; genus Loris; species Loris lydekkerianus. The sequence continues at coordinate 17,497 of CAUYPK010161908.1, forward strand.
CTGGGGAATACTAACTGTGGGGATTTGTGTTAAATCCTACTAAAGGGAAACTGAGCACAGATGAGAGTGGGGCTCTTAGCAGGAGACCACATGCCTCAATAGCTCTGGGAACCAGTCTTGGGGCCTCGCTGACCCACCTGGGGAGGCAGGAAGGAGCCCACGTCCTGACTCAGTAGGAGGACAGGTCCCTCATGCAGGAGACCACCCCTCCCTAGTGCTGGAGGCATAGCTCTTGTTTGTGTTTATGACCTTATTTTAGAGACGAGGTCATGGAAGCTCAGAGCGATGGGGTGACCTGCACTTAGTGGAGTGAAACCCATCTTGGCTGTAAGTGCAGGATTTTTTCCCACCACATTGCATCCTCCGACTTCAGAACTGCCTGTAGTTTCTTTTCTAAGTACTGGATTGTCACAAGACAAGTCGCAGGGCTCCACCAGGGCGGGACCCTGGGGAACATTTTCTCTGCCCCACTGACAAGAAGGCCTTCCACTGAGAAAGGGGTCTGCCTTCTGGCTACGTGCTCTGCACCACCCACCAGTGAGAGGCACCCTGACAATAGGCAGGGGTCGGCAGGTGCGTCTGGCCACATGTGTGGGAAGTCCACCACCTATGCAGAGCAGCGCTGGTCTTCAACTAGTGGGCTGTACAAAGAAGTGTTGCTTGGCCAAGGCCCCTGAGACCTGTGAAGTCCTCCCATGTACCCCCTCATAAAGCGGGGCCCACGAGGGAACAGGATTTGGGCGGCCTCTGCTGGGTAAGCCCTTCAGATGGGGACAGGTCAGCTCTGGCATCCAGGGTAAGGAGTCTGAGAATTGTGCCAAATTCCCACTCTTAATAAAAGGAACAAGGGATTTGTGATGAGGACCATGTTTAGCAGAAGAGTGTCAGTTAATCTCAAAGGGAGGTTTAGACCTGCTGGCCAGGAGATCCAAAAATGTCTGAGATAACCTGAATACAGCCACTTTGTTATAGCACGGGAGAGGTAGTGCTCCAGCCAGAGCCAGGCTGTCGCAGTACATGTCATGGGTACCCATCTCTGCCTGACTCCACAGGGGAGACCCTCACCCAGCAGCAGCAGCAGAGGCCAACCCTCCCCAGTGTATCCCCACTGAGGCTCCCTTGCAGTGCATGTGGCAATGTCCCCGGTTCTGGAGGAGGCTGCTTTGCTTAGGCTGCAGAGGAGCAGGTAGACTCGCCATGCACCCAGGCCTTGCTGGCGACACAGCGGTAAAGTTTGGCTCCGGTGTGTACAACTGGCTGAGGGGATGTGGGAGTGGTGGCCTGGAACCTGTCTTACCTGCATCCCTAGAGAGCCCTGTGTGACTTGTTTCTACAGCATACCATGTTCATCATCTATAATTCGACTGAAATCAGCCTCCCCATGTCACTAGCACAGTATTTTACAACATGAGGATTACTCTGTGTGTGCTAAGTGTGAAAATGTGAAGGAGAAAAAAGGTGTGTGTGTGTGTGTGCGTGTGCAAGACAGATGATGCCATGCAATTATCCCCCCTCCAAATAAATCTGTGCTTCCTGGGCTCTGGAATGCCCCTTTAGTGCCACAAACACCCGGTGGCATGTCTAGGCCTCCACCTAGGTCTGGCCCATAAGGGTGGAGGCTAACTCATTTGCAGACCGGGCACATAGTGGGTCCCCAGCAGAAGCCAGGCTGAGAGCCACGCAGGGATGTGGTGCTGACAGGGAGCATCTGCAGAGCCCCATTAGGAGAGCCGCCTCCTCCTCATTCTGACAGCATGGGATTCAGTCCTTCTGGCTTTGTCCCACATAACAGGAGGGATTGATGCAAGGAGTCTGCCAGGACCTGGGGGCTCAGGGCTTGTGAGCAAAGTAGCCTGGCCCTCACCAAGTTATCAGCGAGGGGGGAAATCTCAGGTTGCAGGGCCTGAGTGCCTGGCACTATCCCAGTCTGTGCCTTGCGTGTCTAAGGTATGACAAACATGTGTGGCTTGGCCAAGGTTTCTGAACCTCTCCTAGGCTCATCCACATTACTTCCTTATAAATCTCGTTTAGCAAGAACCCTGTTCAGTCAGTTAAGCAATAAACCCCCACCTTTGACATCTGATGTGGTTCCTCAATGCCCAGGAGATGTGTGACCAACAGGCCTGTGGTCAGCAAGAATCCTCCTAGGCGGGTTTAGCCAGGGTCAGCCTGACCTGATGTCTCCTCTTAGCCCCTTTCTGTTAACTGTCCCCACTCTGCTCCAGGCTGCACTCAGAGTTGAGCCCAGCCTGTCCCACACTGTAAAGCCCACTGCAGCTGTCCCTGTTCCTAGCGTGCTGGTCCTGAAAGGTCTTCCTCACACCACACATCAACAAGCACCATTACATAACTATTTCTTTAACACATCTCTCTACAAATGAAGGCCCAACGTCAGGATCACTTCAGATACCACAGTATTGGTATAAAGGGTATCAATCATACCAGCTTAGAAGTCTTAGTCTTAGAAGTATGCAGGTCATTATGAAAGTTTTGAGATATATAAAAATCAAGAAATGTAAAATACACAGAAATGAAATAACTGACCAAAATATAGTCTGCTTCAAAACTCTCATCATGATCCCCATACAGCATCTCCAAAATTTCCTTTTGGAAAAACAGCAAGGCTTTTAAAATAACATAGACCTGGATGCAACTCCCAATTATGCCCCCATCGGAACTGCCACCTCAATGAAGCTGTTTTCTCATCTGTAAAGAGGAATGAGTCACAGTGCGATGGCAAGGCAGAAAGAAACCCTCCTGTGAATGTCTATGCGTTAACTGAACTGGGAGCCAAAGCCTCTTCAGATATAAACTTGCTAAGTTAGCTCCAGCATACTCACCTATTTTCCAAATGTTCTAAACTGGGACTCAATACTTTCTGAACTTCTACATGACTCAATTTAAAATACAGCTCTGCTGTGTGATGGACTTATTTAATCTGGCACAATACATTCCCTGAGTTCTTGTATGAGGCATCTGGGATGGCAGCGAGTAAGATGCTAGGACAGGCCAAAGAATGATCTTTGCTGAGGGATAAGAAAACAATTGGCTGCTCCAAAAAGCAGCTAGGAGGGAAGTGATGACATGAGCCCAGCTTGAAAAAGGTGAGACAGAGCGGGTCCCAGAAGCTCCTTCGTCTCAGATGTGACTTGCTGGAAATGAAGCAGAAAAGGAAAACAAAGGACGTGCCTCCCTCTTTCCCCTCCTTAAAGAACCAAGTGTTCTCAGAGACGGGTTGGGCTGAGGTGGTCATGCCAGCCTCTCCCCCACACCTCTCCACAGGACCATCTGACAAGACCAAGATGCAAGCTCTCAACTGCACAGACAAGATGAAAAGTTAGTGCCTCCATCACATTCCTGCTGGGAAACAGAATTCTGTGTAACAAAAGGAAACGAAACACATTCTGAAAAGCCTCCCTTGGGGCCCCTGTGTCCCTCCACCAGAAGGCGTCTGGAAAAGACTAAAGTGTGTCACGTTCTGGATTGACTGCAGTCATGGATGGCACCTTCTGTCTCTGGCACAGAAGCTTGCCTAGTGTGGCGACAGCACATGAGCTATTACTGTCTGCCAACAAGGCACGCAAGGGCCAGCTGGGGGCTTGCTCTCCTGCCTAACACTGGTTGCCTTGCTAGTGCCAAGGAGGCAATAAATCCGTAAGCTGTTTCTTGGAAGGCTTTTAATAGTTACTCTGCACACAAAGCAGCTCTGATCTCCTGGTGTGAGGAACAGTCTCCCAGTGCAGTGGTTAAAAAGGCACCAGGACTGCTCCTAAGATGCAGAATTCTCAGCAAGCAGGTAAACCCAGGGGTCCCATGGAATAAGCCCCTCGAAACCCCAAATAGCAGCAAGAGGGAACACAAAATAATAGTAATTTTTGCAACTTTCACTCAACATAAAGCAAAGCAGCCTCTATAAACCCAAACATTAGTTCAACCAATATTAATCTCATGCTGCGTGGGTGCCTGGCGCTCTTCTGGGAGCTGGGGACGCTATTGTGGATGAAACAAAATTCCTGGTTTCAAAGAGTTACAAGCTGTCCTAGCAGGGATCGGGGAGTGGGTAAACTAGTAATCTAGCTGGTGACAAGTACAATGAAAACAATAACAGGTTATTGCTAACTGTTACAGTGCCATGATATGGAGAAGCATCCAGAAGCCTTCCCTAACAAAATGCTGAGTGACTGGGGAGGATACCTGGAGGAAAAGCCAAGTGCTCCAGGACCCCAAGGAGCTGGGAAGGCCAGCAGCGAGAGCACCTCCAAGCATGCGCTCCTTGAGATGGGGCTTCTGAGTTCTCTGTCGGGGCTCCCTCTGGCTGCTGGGCTGAGAGTACACAGGACAGGGAGACTGAGAGTGGTTCAGAAGCTATGGCAGCATGCCCAAGCAGTGTAGACTGGACTGGAGTTTGGATCTGCCCAGGGTGAAGTCAGTAGGATGTGCTGGGGGGGGGGGAGGGGGTGTCTCTGACATGTGGTGAGGAAGGAGACGAGCCAGTGTGGCCACAGAGCCTCCGTCAAGGAGAACCGAGACACCAGTTATCAAGCAGAAGAGGCAGGGAGAGCTGGCTTGGGCTGTGGAGAGAGAGCTCAGAACTCGGGTTTGGACCCATTATAGGTACAGTGCATCCGCCTGGGGAATCTACCTCATCTTAGAATAGGCCACATTTCTGTTTGAACTGGGAGCAGAAGGGCTAACACAGAAAAGGCCTCAGAATTTTATCTGCCCTCTGTGTCTCAGTCTCCTCATCTGAAAAATGAGGGCGGGATAATGTTACCTGCACCCCACAGATTTGCTGTGGGCACTTAGAGGTGATAGATGTAAAGTTCACAGGACAGAGAACAGTAAACTGACACAGTCAGTCAATGTATAGATACCTACGTGCCATATACACAGAGCTTACTCCCCCGCCCAGAAATACACTCAGCTGATTACAATTTCTGCAGAGTAGTTTGCTTATCAGTTGAATGATTTGCTTAAGTGACAATACAATTATCAGCTCTGAATTCCCACAAAACACCACACTGTAATAAGCTCTGAAAGAGAGTCAAGGAACCGAGGTAGGCAACCGGGAAGAGAAATGGAAAAGCCCAGAGGAAAGATATGTAGAAGGAGACAGGACCAGCCAGTGAAGACATGTTAAACCAAAGACACCCGACAAGACCCTCTGTGCACAGGCCCAGGGTGCTCCTCCCCAGGGAGGTAGGAGGGGCCGTGGGGACGGGCGAGGAAGGAGCAGCCCAGCCTGACTATAGATGGCATCTGTGGGTACCCAGCAGCTGGTATCAGCATGGACGTCCAGGGGACAAGGCTCACCTTGCCCAACTAGCCTTGTCGGTGTTTCTCAGCCATTGGAGGGATACTACTTGGTGGCTACAGCCAGCAGGCTAAAAAAAAAGTCAGGGAAGGTCTTCACCAGCCAGTGGTGCAGGCAGCCAGACCTGGAGGCAGTGGGGATAAGGCCTGCAGCCATGAAACTCAATGCCAGTGGGGTCAAAACCACCATCCTAACCTGGGCTCTGTCCATGCGCATTCCCTCCCTTTCATGGAGGGCAGTGGGGATATACCTAATACTACATGTCAACTCTAGCAATGTCACTGCCTGAATCCAAATGCACTCATCCCTCACCGGAGGGTGCCAATGCCAGCCCTGCGCCTGCCCCTCCCCGTGCCACCTACCGTGAGCGGCTCCCCCTGTAGCGCCTGCAGGATGAAGTTGCTGACCACTCGCCCATCATTCATGTGCATGCGCGGCCCAAAGGTGTTGAAGATTCTGGCCACCCGCACTTCCACGCCTTCCTGGAACAGAGAGAAGAGGATGTCAGACAGGCTTGCAAGTCCTGCACGGGAAGCCCGTCAGAAAACATTCTGCTTTTCATTCCAAAATGAAAATGGCTTTTTTGTTCTGATTCTATTGTGTGCTCATTATAAGACAATTTGGAGACTACCCAGAGTTATACTAAAGTAGTCAAGGCTGTCCCAGATCTTGCCAATAAAAGGCCACCAGCACCAACACTGGTAGATAACTTCCTAGAAGGTAAGACAGCACAAGGGGGAAAAATGTCTGTAAACACATTTCCCCCAATAAACAGGTATTTTGCCAAATCGGATCATGCTATGAATAGTCTCCTGTGATCTTTTTCATGTAATATATTGTACAAATGTACCATGATAGAGATTTAAATGTCAATGAATTATTTGATACCTGAGAAGAAAAAAAGAAAGTTCTTTCTCTTGAGGAAAAGAGACATACAAATGTTCTTAAAAAGCTACCAGGCACCTACACTCCCAGTCTGTTCTACAGAAAGGTTAATCTGTTATAGTGAACAACTTAAATGCAACTTAGTAAAGACATATACTGACGTTGTTGAAAATGGTCGCTTCTATGTTCATTTTCACATCCATGTTCATTTTCTTCTATACATTCTTTTTACCATTTCTATTTTTACTACATAAACATATTTTGTGATCTGCGAAAGTGTATTTTCAAATACACAATCAACAAAGTTTATTTTTTAAATTGCAAAGGTCTTCTTTAAAAGATCTTGTTTAACTGTTAATTTCACAGACTGCTTTGTCATGAATGAAAAGGTTAAATTTTTTAAATCACAAATTCTGACTTAGCAGCTTTCACAGCATGTGTGTTCCTAACATTTGCTCCGTGGCACTGCCAATGTGCATCTTCCGGGCACCTGAGAGGGGCAGTCTGGGCGAGAGAACCTCAGCTCTTGCTTGCCGCTGCCTCCTGGTGCCCACAGCACCACTGTGGCCTCCTCAGGACTGCTGCTGACTCCTGGCATAGCTCAGTGGGAGAGGGGCAGCACCCACCCGAGCTGGGTGTTACCAGACTGCAACACAGGCCCAGCACCATCGTTCTGAAACAGTTCTTTTCTAACTCTACCCCCTCAGCGCTGGCTCAGGCTGGGAATCTAATGGAGCCAGTGAGGCTTAACACAGACTCTCCATCTGTGTAGCGAGTGAAAGGGGCCGAGCCAGGCAGTTTGTATGTGTGCAGTGATGTGAGGCAGGTGGGAAAGCGTGGCTCTCGCAGAGTAAACTTTTAGAAGCCAGGGTACTTTATTACTTGTCCTGACTCCCCCAGACCCCAGTGATACACTATCATGTGTTCATAAGAGCTATTTAGATACTGAGGATAAAAAATATGAGCTATGATTCTAAGTCTAAGAATAAATCAACCCTTTTCTCTACTGAACTAACTGGAGTGCATTAAAAAGGGTTAGGAAGTGGGGAGGCAGAGGTACTGTTCTCAATAGAAAATAACCATTTGCATTTAATTGATAAGATGAAGGAAGAAACAAAAGTAAATGAATAAGGCTTTATTCTAGAAAGAGCCTGGAAAAACTCAGCAAATTTACAATAATTAAACCAATGTGCCTGGCAGGGGAAGAGCTCAATGGGTTATGCAAAATTTGCAACAAATCAAATGATTTTATTCTTTCAGTCTTGCTTTTCCTCAAAACAATGTTCCAGAACCCAGCCTCATTAAGAGCTGGGCTCTGCAGACAACAACTAGCCAACATGTGAATAGGCTGGCTGATTTTGATTTTTCTACTCTGTAGTAGACCAGGACCAACAAGATGAGCTAGGCCTAAACCCTTTAAATGAAATAAGCATAAACCCAAGGTCTATTGCAGCTCAGACCTGCTTTTCTCGCGGACGGCATCTTCTGGCATTTGTGTGTCAATCCATCTCTTTCTAGGTAGCATCAGAAAACCCTCTGCCTTCACACAAACATGACCCCTGTTCAACACGTACAGTTAACCAGCCCGATACTCATCTCCTCTGACCTCAAGGTGACTGTCAGTGGTGTTGGTGTTGGTACAGCCACTTATGGTAGCAGCTTGGTTAAGCCCACGTGCACGGCCTAGAGGAAGATCTAATTATTCCTCAGCTCAGATCAGAGGAGAGGTCTAGTATCTGGCCCACAGCTGCCGTTCCAGGAAGGGAAGAGTCAGGTGAAAAACCCAGAAGTTTGTACCAGGCCCCCAAGTCTCACTTGAGGGAGAGCCTTCCTCTGAAGGCCTAACAAGCCGACACACCATGAACTCCTGACTCCCAGGCAACACCCCATCTGCCAGTGGCAGAGCCCTGCTGACCACCACACTGGTGCATCTGGGTTTCCATCATGGCGAGACACAGGGTCTCGGCACATACAAAGCCACCATTCAGAAAACTAACTGCCCACTCATGCTGGGTTTCGCTCTGCGCTCTGTGGTTTTTGTCCTTGTGGTGAACCATGAATCACACAGGACTCAAAGCATCAGGAGGGACAAGGACAAGTCCTGCAAGTCTGAGTTACGCCAACATAAACTTCAAAGAGACGCTCAGAGCCCCAAGGATACTCAGGCTGGTTTGCACCACCAAGATGAGCACATGCCCACAGCACACCAGCCAGCACTGGGCATGGGGGCTGGGCTGGAATACCTGGATGGCCTTGTCTTCTCCTGGCACTCACTGACCATATACTCCTGGGGAAGCCACTCAGTTTCTAAGACTTATGATCCTAATCTTAGAGGACGGACACAATAATATCCATTCTACCTAGGTCATGGGGATTAAAAGAAAACATGGTAAACTTCTTTGAAAACTGTCATCATCTAGCTCCAAGTGATGTTCCTGAACCCGTAATTGCCTTTGACCTTTGTCCTGCTTCCTTGATCACACTAATTCATTGGGAAGTGCCAGTGACCATGTGTGGAACAGACGCTGCCACAGACTGCTATGACTGCAAGAGACACACTGGGGCTCCAGGAGGTCTTTGGGAATAGGAACTATGGCCCCACAGGGTGGGCTGGCATCAGACACCTCACCTCGTTTATAGTAGCTGAGAGGTAAAGGGCTGAGTCTGCAGATCCTGAGACATGGAGCTGATTAAAGGTGAGCTTGGGATGACCAGCAAGAGACAACCCAGGAGGCAGAGAGAAGAGACAGGAATTCCTCTCTACCTGGGAGGAATTCCAAATACCTGGAAGGCCAGAAATGCTACCAACAGGGATTAAATGGGTTAGCCCTCAAAATCTGCTTTAAAATGCAATCATTCCTCAAAGAGTATGGCTGTTCCTCAAATAATGTCGTTCTGTTATAATGCCGATGAGGGAAAAAAAATCAATTCTGGCAGGACCAATGTCAGAGTCTGCAGGTTCTCTTCACATCTGTATGGTTTTCTCCAGGTGCTCCAGCTTTCCTCACAGCCCAAGGAAGTGCATGTGAAACAAACTGGTGTGTCTACACCGTCCCAGTCCAAGTGAGCAAGTGAGTGTGGGTGAACATGTGAGTACCCTGTGATGGGACAGCTCCAGTCCAAGGCTGGTCCCCACTGTGCATGCTGAGCTGCTGGGACAGGCTTCAACCACCTGTGACCCTCAACTGTAATAAGCAGGTAAATCATCATCTTGTCTTTATCAATCTTTCTTAAATGTCTGTATAGCTCACATTCATATCAACGTTCAACATTAAAAGTGTTTTGAGGTCATGTGGAATGACTCATGCCTATAATCCTAGCACTCAGGGAAGCTGAGGATCTCTTGAGCTTCAGGAGTTCAAGACCAGCCTGAACAAGAACAACACCTTATCTCTACTAAAAATAGAAAAAAATGAGCTGGGAATTAGGCTAGACACCTGTAGTCCCAATTACTCAGATGGCTGAGGCCAGAGGATCTCTTGAGGCCAGGACTTTGAGGTTGCTGTGAGCTAGGCTGACACTGTGACACTCTAGTCAGGGCAACAGAGTGAGACTCCGTCTCAAACAAACAAACAAACTGTTTTTTTTTTTTAAGAAGTTTGGTGATGTTTTTGTGAATCTAACTCTTGTTATCAATTAGCTGACGGTAAACTTGGTTTTGTTATATGTCCTTTGTGTGTTAAATGAGTGTGTACTGTGTTGTCGCCACCAAACACTGCAGTGTAATCATTCACTGACAGGAGGCGCTAGAGAACAGGACAGAGTACTGCAGAGTGGGAGCAGGTGAGGTGCGGGTGCTGAGCAGAAGGGAACTTCACCACACTGCTGCACCAGCACCTGTACAGGAGGAAGTGCCTGGGACATATCTACCTGCAGGGATTGGGACAGAGAAATAACAGGAAGTCCTCCCAGGTACAGGCTGCCTCCTCTGATGCTTCCTGAGTCTTCCTCGTGGCCCAGGAGATGTACACACAGGATCCCAAAGGGTCAGGGCGGAGGGCTGAACCACGAGCTCCCTCAGGCCTCTCATGCTGCACCAGGATGAGGTCTGATCCTTCTCTACCTGGGGATACGGCCAGGGCCACTGCAGAATGCAGAGCCCACTCTTCTGGCAGCAGGAGGGAGCCACTCCCGGTCAGGGCACGGGTGTCTTCCTTAAAGCCCTGCTCAGCATTAAGGACATGGCCACCTTCCTGATGACTGCCCTGCAGCAGGCCTTGCAGACCCTCTCTGAGAGACCAGGAGTTATTCTGCAGAGGTCTAGTTGGGGCAAGGGGATGTGGCCAGAGACACCTAGGGAGCAAACCGCAGGGTCTGGAAGCACAGTTAGGACCCCTGTGCTGTGAATCTTACTCCTCAACACTGGGCTTGTTTTGGCTGCTGGATTCTTCTTTTCAACTCAAAAATAATGCACATACCAACTCTTTTAAGTTCTCATAAAAATTACTGATGACAAGTAATAAAATAGAACCATACCCTCAAAGGCCACTGCCCTAGATGATCTCCCAGTCTGAGTTCCATTTCTTTCCACTCTGCTGTTCAGTCCAGTGATTTATGAATCGTGGCCTGCTTTGCAGATCTGCCCAGTGGATGGGCCACAGCCTCACAGGGGACAACAAACTCAAACGCACACTAAGCACTGACCACAGCTGCCCAGGCAAGGTCCCCACATTTATAAAACCACTGTGCCCAGATGCACTGAAGTAGCAATTTAATTCCACTCTGACAAGTTCAAACTACTCCTAAAAGAGGCTCTGCCTTTTGATCCCAACTTCCATCTCATTCCACCTCGTGGAAAAAAATCTCAAGGGAGCTTCTCTCTGAAAGGGATGTGCTGTAGTACAGTAAGGGCTTTTCTGCAAAATCAAATTCTATTTTGAAAACATTAGGATATTTCGTTGATAAAAGAAATTCAAGAGAGAATCTTCAGGAAAAGAGTAATTCATTTTTTAATAAAATGGTTATTCATGCCTTTATTTATCTTGCTCATATTTGCAATTCTTATATATTATTTATTCAGAGTAAAATACACCCACATACCCTATAGGGTCTTGACATAAAATCACAATTTATACTTAAGAGAAGATGTGTCATTATGCATACAAAATAAAAAATGTAAGTCATTACAATAATAAAAATATGCCAAAGGTACCCTATTCTACCTGGTTCAACCTTTTTTCTAGACTGTTTTTTTGTTTTTTTTTTTGTCCCCATTTGTCTTCAAACAGCAAAAATACTAACAACCAAAGTTCTTAATTTTCTCCTAAAACTTACTATCTCAAAAGGCTGCACATTTAGAACTACAAACTGGGCTTGGCACCTGTGGCTCAAGCAGCTAAGGCGCCAGCCACATACACCTGAGCCTGATGGGTTCAAATCCAGCCCAGGCTAGCCAAACAACAATGACAGCTGCAACCAAAAAATAGATGGGTGTTGTGGCAGGCACCTGTAGTCCCAGCTACTTGGAAGGAAGAAGCAGGAGAATCATTTAAGCCCAGGCGTTGGAGGTTGCTGTGAGCTGTGATGCCACAGCACTCTACCCAGGGCGATAGCTTGAGGCTCTGTCTCAAAGAAAAAATACAAAAACAAAAACAAAAAAACTACAAACTAGTGATGATGTCACAGTGAGGCGCGAGGGGGCTGCAGGGATGGGGTGAGGTTAAACAGACCACCCTGACGGGGGCCGAGCACTGAAGACCTGCGTTAGGTGTGCAGGGCAGTCCATAAATAACCTGTCACCTCTAAGACGGACAGTGCTTGGTACACAGGCAGGATTATAGAGGCAAGAAGCAACCAAGTCAGAGCCCCAGAAAACAAGTCACATTGAAGCCTGTGCCCCAAAAGAGGTCAGTACTTTGCTCAGACAAGGCCACCCCCAGACGCAAGCCCAGAGTGGCAGGAGGTGCTGGACCCACCGTGCTGGCAGCTCATGTGGAATCCCAAGCAGAAGCATCTCAAGGTCTTCAACGTTTAAGAGCCATCACCTCTTCACATGGTGTTACCTCCCTCTTATGGTGTCTCTAGATGGGAATGTGGTTGACAATTTTTCTCCTTTCTTGCTTATCCATGTTTTCTGATTTTTCTACATCTGGCGAAATATCCTGCCACAACAGGAACGCAGACAGGTCTTGACTCTGTGCTGTCTACTCTCCTGGGCGAAGGGGAAAGGTGCCACTTCCCTCTTTTCTCAGCACTGATTCAGATGGAAAGGGGGACAGTGCTTAGGCACTTAGAGGCCAGTGGAGGTGACTAGGACGAGGGGTCGGGGCTTTGCAGGCCTCTCTGAACTCCAGCCAGGACTCAGGAAACTCCTCGCAGGCCCACTGCTCTGGACCAATTGTTCCCTCCTCATCAGGAATACACAACCTCCACTGCCCTAAAGCCACTAGAACAACACTGGACTTTAGCCCCTTAGAGTCAAAGATGCAGTCACTCCCTGACCCAATGACCACACAGTGGGGACAAAGAGCCGTTATATCACACACATTCCACGTCCCACATCCCACCAGAGGCTTCCTTGGTGTTATTTCCAGAATGACACCCTGGGACACACTCCCCCAGGCAGGTGTGAGCCCTCAGCAGGTGTGCTGAAGCCTCTGGGCCCCGATGACACCAAAGACTACTCAGTACTGTCCATCAGCCAAGACCCCAAGTTCTGTGGCCTCCTTTCCAGACAGAGCTGAGCCTGTCTTCTGTGTGGTAGTTCTCAAGCCTGTTCTATGATGGGAAGTGACCAGATTTTGTTCCCACAAGTGGAACTCACAGGGCCCTAGTCAGATTACACAATGAACTTGGCCACACATGGGAGTCTTGTGTCCACTCCACAATTGTCTGTGTGGCCTCCTATGTGAGGCAGTGCCTGATGACTCCACAGAAGGGCTATCACCGGCACCTCCTCACGGGGTCCACTGCGCCGTGCAGGGACACCCTCCTGAGACTGGAGTTCTTGTCACAGATGCTCAGCCTTGGGACCGGGGGGCCAGCTGCCACATGGGGGGCTCCAGCAGATACATTATTTTGTGGGTTTCAGGACAATGCCATTCCTACTGTTAAGCTCTTCAGATCCTTGTGAACAGAAATTTAAATGCTGACATTTCAGAGTTACATACGTGCTATTTTCCCGAGTCCCTTTGGGCACAGAGGACATGTGGAGATCCCGTGTGGCATGTGTATGAAACGCAGACCCCAGCTACATTCCAGGTGCTCAAGTTCTGGCTCTACTACTACTAAATATTATAATTATCATGAGTACGAACGTAAGATGACATGCACACCCTTAAAAAATTATCAACTGAAACTATGATTGTTAAATATGAACTGAAAGTTCAATAAAAATGTCCCATTTGCCTACCAGCTTTACCTATGTAAAAATTCACTATGGTAAGAAATACAACCACAAGATGAAACCAATGGAAAATAGATGAGAATCGTATTACTTCTGAAACTTTTACACAACAAAATGCCACCATTGGCCCCCTTCACACTATTTGGGGTGTTCAACCTTTCGGGTTCTCTGTTCTCTGTCTCACATTGGGCCACACATGAAATATACAAACACTAACAAAAGCTGATAAGCAAAAAAAAAAAAAAAACAAAAAACACCCCTCCATGCATAATTTTCATGATATTGGTTGCAGTCCCTAGGCTGTGGGTTAGACACTCCTTTGGTAATTTACGTAAGTACCACTGTATACAGATGTTGTACTGTTTGGGAGATCATCTTAAACTTTTGAGTCATGCTATCCTCGGCCCCCAAATGATAAAAGTATGTTCTTACTAAAATTAACATTTCTTAGAACAAGTAAATAAAAGCCAATGGCCCAAAATAGTTCAGAAATCAATTAGTTCTGCTTCTGGCTGAGAAACAAAGCCGAAAGGTTTAAATATCTACAACAGCACCAAGTTAGTTTACGGATCTTTGATGTTGGTATTTCATTAAATATATAATGAATAAGCCAACCCCTGACAACTCCTCCCACTCTCCCACACGCCTGCCTTGCTGCTGTCTGCAGCATCATGATGGAGACAGCAGGTGCTCAAAGTCCAACCAGCACAGGTTAGGAGCAGGGGACATAAGCCCAGCTGCTGGCTCTCCTGAGACTCCCTGAGCCCTGGCACCCGAAACTGCTGTCCCTCCCACAAAGCACACAGCAACTAATGCCCTGAGCTCACCTGCTGCTGGATCCCAGGACAGACACCATATTTGTCCATAGCCTGCCCCCAAAACAGCATTATTCCATGTCCACATGTATTTCCCTGCACGTCCCACTTTGCTGAGGGCATTTTCCTGAGGATCTGAGAGGGCAGACCCAAGTCCAAGAACACACTCACTGAAAAGACAGATGCAGAGTCCCGAGCCCTTACTTGAGCTCTCGGAGACCCTTTCTTCAGAGCCCTGAGGCGGCAGGGCAGGTGTGAGGAACCCCGTGACTAAAAGGCAGGTCATGTCTCCAAATCACATGGCAACAGAGCAGGTATGGGAACCTTGGCCTCCTGGGCTGTGGGCCATTCCTGCTAAAACATGTGGGTGACCAAATCTGTAATAAGAAATATTCTTGGGGTCAGGTATCATGGCTCAGGCCTATAATACCGGCACTTTGGCAGGCTGAGGCAGAAGGATCGCTTGAGGCCAGGAGCCAGAGACTACCCTGGCCAAAATAGCAAGATTCTGTCTCTAAAACAAACAAGCAAAAAATCAAAATTAGCTGGACATGATGGTGTTTTGGAGCCCAGGAATTCAAGGTTACGGTGAGGTATAAAGACACCCCTGCACTCCAGCCTGTGCTACAAAGACCTTAATTCTAAAGAGCAAAAAACATTCTTGGCAAAAGCACCCCAGCCCAAGCATGAATGAAAAAAATATGAAATAACAGTAAATAAATGTAAGTAATAATTCCTAAGGAGGACAAATTAAAACCATAATGAATCCATCTTATACTTTAATAGATGGAAAAGGAAAGAAAAAAAAAAATTGACCAACTTAGAGCTTTCAGGAGCAAAGAGGCACTAATTAGGTGCTGGTGGGTGATTTGACAATAAAGAAGCATTTAGAAGTTCATAGTCACACAGCATTATTCCAAACCTCTTGATTCATCTCTAGTCATTTCTAAAATAAGGAGAAATAACGTGGGAAAGCTGTTGATAATACCATTAATTTCTAATAGTGGGAAACCAGGCTTGCCCAGGAAAAATTAACCATGGCCTTGATTCCTTCGCAGCACTTTATGTCTGCTCTGCCTGTCCCATCCACAAGCCCCAGAGCCTGGCGAAATACCTGCTTCATGTAGGAATAGCACATGGTCTCTGCAACGCGTTTGCCTTCATCGTAGCAGGCCCGAGGGCCTATGGGATTCACATGGCCCCAGTAATCTTCACTTTGAGGGTGGACTTCAGGATCTAAGGATGGGGGGAAAGTGAGACTGTTTTCATCTTTCTTCTTTCCAGCTCATATGCATTATGAATATGATGATGCAAAATGGACCTTAGGGAAGACTAGGTAATGTGTACAGATGGAGACACACAGAAGAGGCTAACAGCGGGCTCTCAGTCCATTCTCTAAGTTCTAGTGAGCTAGATAACATAGTTTATTATTTATCAAATCTATAATCAATGTAAAATATGTATTTATCAAAAACATTTATGAACATAACATCTCTGTAGAACACGACTTTCACAGGTGCCATCACCAGAACAAACTGGACGCCCAAGATGAGACAACCTGGAGGCTCCTAGCAGGGAGGGAGACACATGTCCCTGGGCAAATGGCTGCCTGTCCCTTGGGCACACATCCCTACACCTCCCACTTCTCGTTTCCCTCATGTATAAATCAATCAAACTTTCAGACACAGTAGGAGAACAGACTGTTTAATGAAACCAAGCAGCAGATTCTTTTTTTAACAGAAGTATATTTCTGGAATGTGAATTAATATCTAATTTATCTGGTATGCCAAGAATTTTTATACATCCCCTGACTACAATCATGATATAAAATGTATAAATCTTTGCCAAGAAATCTGGACAAAAGTTACAAGGTCTCCATGCTATATAAACTTGCAACCTGCTTATCTCACACCTGAAGTCTGCCTTGAGCTTGCGCAGCACGGGGGGGGGGGGGGGGGGGGGAAACACCCACCCCCACCCTCAAGGCGTGGACCGCGCGGCCCCCAATATACCCCAACCCATTCGGC
>CAUYPK010161912.1:0-28778 GCA_963574355.1 Loris lydekkerianus
CAAATGTCTACATACAATAACTAAGAAAATGCCATGAAGGCTACGTTGAACAGTTTGATGAGAATATTTCAAATTGTATATGAAACCAGCACATTGTACCCCTTGATTGCACTAATGTACACAGCTATGATTTAACAATAATAAATAAATAAATGAAAAAAAAAAAAACTGAAGCTTAGGAAGATTATATTAGATTGCTACTGGGTAAATAAAGTAACTACCCCTCTAGCAACTCAAGGAGAAGCAATAAAAATGCCAACTTTACATATGAATTAAAAGAGAAGCTTTAACCATTTAGAATGGTCCATTTAACTTATGCTATGCTATATATTTTATGGTTGGTTAATACATGAGCTTTGAAGTATGAAATTTAAATTAAGTAGCCCACATAATTATAAATGATATAAATTTTTTCCATCTGAAATATTGAAGTATGTTTTTCTAATGTTCAGTTGAGCATGAATTTTATTTTACCCAAAGTACAATACAAGGGGTTTATAAATGGATATTCAAGCCAATGAATAGTCATACATCCTGTAAGAACAAGTCCTTTGAACTTTAGAGAAATAAACATTTTTTATATCCAATAGTGATAATAATTACCATTTAATTAAAAGTAACTATAAATCAGGTACTGAGATAATATTAAAACTCTTTAAGTAGGTACTGTTTTATCAATTGCCCTATGTTACAAATGAGGAAACATATTCAGAAGATTATTTAACTTCAAATTTTAACATTCCAGAGAACCACATTTTCTAATTCTGGAGATCAGATCGCTTGACCTCCCTTATCCTGGCACTCATTTTGCAATGGCTCAGTGGTGGGGGGGGGAGCAGAAAGAGAGACTGATTAGGGTATCATAGCTAGTGGGTTGCTGGTCTGTCATCCATGGGTTGAAATTTTGTAGGCATGAGAAGTTGAATAGATGTGATGGGTAAAGTGGTTACTATCACCCAGGTCAGTAAGTCACCTGTAGTTAATTTTGGCTGGGGAAGAGAACAAAGAATCTCTTTTCCACAGATGGCTTTTGGGCAGTGAAAAGGAGGTTAAACATCACTCAACTCCATCTGGAAGACCACCATCTCCAATAAGCTGAAGAGGCAGTGAAACAAATAAAACCTATGCCCTTGGTGGGGTAGTCTAAAGTAAACAGGTTAAAAAAAATTGTTTAACAGAATGTGTTCCAACTCGATCCATGTTAATACAAAACATGTAAAGTTTTCATCTTTTTTAATGGTTGAATAGTATTCCAGTGTACATATGCCACAGGCTGTTACTCCATTCCTAGAATGTACTCAATTCTAATATGAAGGGAGTAGATGAGCTAATACAAGGTGGGGACAGGGGAATGAGGGATTGGGGAGAAGGGAGGAGGGAGGAGGATGGGGGTCACGGGGTATGGCACACCTCTTGGGGGCAGGACACAATTTTAAGAGGAACTTTACCTAACAAAAGCAATCAGTGTAACCTAATTCTTTGTACCCTCAATGAATCTCAAAAAATTAAAAAAGAAATGGTTTAACAAACACACAATGGAGAGATTCCTAAGAATTTCTACAAATACAATGTTAACTCACTGTATTAGGATTTCTTATCATCCTATCACGTAGAATCTATTATTATCTTCTCTGATTAAGTGACATTAAAGTCTCCCTACAGTCTCCCAGCTGATAAGTGGCAGAGTCACAGCTGAATCCCCAGAGTCTGGTTCCAGTCTACATCCTTTACAACTAAGCAATTCTACCTCCCTCTGCCCAGGAAGTCTCAATCCAGCTATGACCCTGGCAGACTGAATGCTCTGGACATGATCCAGACAACTCACTAACCAATCTTCAAAACACAGACCTGAGTAGTCACACTTATGACTGATGCAGGTTAATTATTGCAGACACCGACTGCTTCACACTGCTTAAGATGTTATTTTAAATATAACATTTTAACAAGTACATTAGCAGAAACTGAAAATAAAATCCTGATATAAGCCAGTGAGTTATGTTTTACTCAGAGAGGGAGTAACCACGGTGGTTAAGAGAAGGGGCCAGGGGCCGGACTGCCTAGGGGTTCAGATTTCAGGCTGACCACTCCCCAACCATGTGGCTTAGTGAGTTACTCAGATTTCTGAAACCTTTGATTCCTTATCTTTTAAAGAGGAGTAACAATACCTACCTATTTTGGTTATTGTAATTATTAAGGATAAAGCAGGTACAATGAAAAATGATACTTTTTAAGGCTTAAGTAAGGTTGGATACTAAACTTATTTTTACACTAGAAAGAATGAACAGAACCTGGACAATGAGAAAAAAAAAAACAAACATTATGTATTCAATGTACCCAATACTAATATGAAACCAATATATAACCAACTACATGCCCACAGGAGTGATAAAACACAAATATAGTCTAGCAAAGGGGAGGGGAAGATAGGGAGAGCAGAGAGGGGAGGAGAGAGAAAGGTTGGGGGGGATGGAGGACTGTTGGTGGTATCTCAGCTAATGGGCACAATGAGAGGGTGTTCAGCACTCCCCCTGGGTGAAGGGCTCAACTACAACCGAAACTTCACCTTAGAATTGAAAACAATGTAACCTAAAAATTTGTACCCTCATATTAGTCTAAAATATTTAAAAAGACTATTTCAGAGATGTTTTCTTTAGTCGTAGTGGGTTGATTTGAGCAGTCCTTTAACAAGAAGCAACAGGAATCAGTGCCCATCCGCTTGTCAGGTGCCTCTTTCAGGGTGTTGATTAAAAATCTGCCCTAATTAGCTTCAATTAACTTTTGTCATCCTTAGTAGACTCCAAAATATGACCCCAAATTCCTCCCAATCCAGTGTGCATCCCTTATGCTATGCAATTTTGTCATTCCTTTTAGAAATAGAGTCTATTTCCCCACCCTTTGAAAATGAGCTGGTATTTGTCCTGTAGGAAGAAGCAGAATTGTTGCCATAGTATTTCCAATGCTAGAACTTTAGAAACTTGGCAGTATTCCTCTTGCTCTCTTGGGATGGTGTCCTGAGACTAAAGAAGTCGAGCTAACCTACCAGATAATAAGAGTCAGTAAACATGTATTACTTTTAATGACAGCAAAATTATCATATAAGTGACTCCCCATAAACTGAAAGTTTTTAGAATGATTAACAATGGCCATGCTTGTTAATAAAACATGAAAGAATTATAAAACAGTCCCTCCCTTTTCCCAGTCAAGTATGATGTGTTAGTTGCCTTACAGGAATTACCACATTAAATCGACATTTGGTAAACACACATGAAAGTGCACTGGTTTCCTCCTTTCTCTTAGTTTTTTATTCAATATGACAATCTTTGCTGCTGTGATGTCCCTTACTAAAAGACCACTGATTTAGGTATGGCCACCTGCAGTGACAATCATGTAAACAAGAGCAAACTCATGAATTATTTCACATTAAATGTGGAAATGCAGCCTGCTTTGCTCATATCTTCTCTCCACTCTGCCCTCTGACTCTTTGTCCTCTCTTTTTCAGTAGGCATAGAAAGCAACTCATCAGCTTCACGTAGAAATGATGCATAAATGCAGAACTGGAAGCCAGTCTCATGCTTAAACCTACATATAATTCTCTTGAGGCAGGGAGAACTCAAACTCTCCAGAGAAAGAATGAGAAAGCAAAAGCCAAGGACTTTTCATCCCCAAGTTCAAATTTCCTGATGCTAATGACCAATTATTTATCACCATCCTTAGTCTTCTGTTACACAAGCTGGGGCTGGAAGAGGCAAAATGACGCTGGAGGTAGCAGAGCCAGTGAGCCTCCAACAGTGTACTTTTCTCTAGCATGTGAGGCATCTGATACTTTGTTCTCAACTTTGGGTACTAGCTACCAATTTTGGCAAAAGGAAAAGTATTCTTCAATGGCATTTTGTCTTAGCCATCATACCAAAATACCAATATTAATGTAAGCTCTCCTACTTTAAGATTTCTTTCATTGTGAGCGACTGATTTCCTGGTGTTTGTTTCTGGATACTTTGGTTCATTTTATTAAGTCTTTTTAAAAACTCTTTTTTTGAAAACTTTGCCTTAAAATCTTTATGTACTTCTGCTTATATGGGCATTGAAATTGTTAAAGTATTGGCTTTATATGTAGTTGCCTAAATAGGACTAATTAAAAAATGAGGTCTACCTCAGAACAAATGTATTCCAGCTTACCGGATGAGTATTTGTGAATATAAATACTCAGAACATGATGACAAAAAAACTCATTGCTGAACTATGTCAACCATAATTGACCAGTCGTGGATTTAAATGTGGTTGCATAAATAGAAGAGAAACTAAGTCTCATTCATTCTTATCATTTTGCCACAAAGCATCAATTAGGTTCAGATGAAACTGCGCTCAAAATGTTCTGTTGCTCCCAAGAGACATTAAACCACTAAGTTACTTGAAGAATTTATTTGGTAGCTAAAAAGTATTTTGGTTTATTCAGTGGTCCTAACTTCTAAAGAAATGATTCTTAATCTGGAATATTTAACAGAACACCTGCAGGATATCTGAAGCCATATCTAAAATCTTTGCTGTTCTATTTCTAGGTCCTGTGTTGAATGATGAATGAAAAAAAAAAAAAAAATCAAACAGTTAGTATTGGAAGAATTAATTATCTCTTTTAATTATGTATAGTCACTAACTTTTGGTTAGTAAAACGAACAAGCTAGAGATAAAGAGAGCTTATATGGTTCAAACTTTATTTATGCCCTATTGTGGTCGTTCGATCTTCAACTCCTTCTCTATTCATTTGTTCAGAATATTTTTATGCCAGAATATTTTGGATAAGATAGAGTAGAAATTTAAAAAGTAATATTCCCTAGGTTCATAATGTTCATCTTCATATGAGTATCCTTGGCAATCCTAGTTCAGAATGGGAATAGACCATGAACAGATCAATATACCATAAGTGTTAAATACTAATAAAAGATGAGGTAGAATAAGAGTGAGATAAAAACCCAGGGTTAGGCAGGAATATTGATTTTTGCTTCTTAATAATCACCAAATAATTGATTCCACAATTTTTAGCCTTTTAGTTAATTCAGTAAATATTTACAGAGAGCCTATTCTGTGTCAGGTACAAGAGAGGTAAGGGAGAGCAAAAGCTGGCATATTTTCTGTGTAAATGAGTTTGGAAGATAAATATTATTATAACAATAGCTCAGATAAGTACAAAAATTGGTAACTACTACAATTTGTTTTTGCATCCCTTGTATATATCAATCTACTTACACGGTGATTCACATGTGCACACTATGTCCTTGAGATGGATAATACTGGCTCTGCTGTGCTTGCTGCTGTAACTCTTTAATCAATCACCCAGAATACACGAGGCATTCTGGGGACTTAGAAAGTAAACCTAACTAATTCCAGTGGCAAAACCTCAACTCGGGCTAGTCATCAAACTAAATCTGCTGTTCCCTCAATTACACGGATCATTGCTTTAACTCTCCATCTGGCTTTAGCAGCAAGAACCTTACTTCTGAGAATAAAATAACAACAGATACAGTCATTTTTAGAAGATGTATGAAAATACACATTTCTCATATGCTATATAATCTTGTTTAGTTTTCCAAAATAAAATATCAAATCAAAGTAAACATTAACATTTTTAAAAGAGAATATCAAGATTATTATGATAATCCATAGGGTCTATTGAGATGTGGCACGCTTAAGTAAAAAATAATGTCAAGTACAATGGTCATTTTAGAGAATAATGAGATTTTATTTACAAAATAATTTTAGCCTTTGAATTTATTCGTATTTTTTGTATGGTAAAATATTTGTCAGTGCCTACAGTGGAGAAGTCAGTTAATGTACTCATTTACATGAGTAGAAATGTAAATGAATACAACCGTATGGTAAATGGTAAAGGGCATTTATCAAAAAACTAAAAATAAAACTACCATATTACCATATAATCAAAAAATTCTGCTTCTGGGTATCTATCCAATGGACATGAAATTAGAATTTTAACAGTTATCACAAGCCCATCTTCACTGAAGAATTATTCATAATAGCTAAGATATGGAATCAACATAAATGTTCATCAATGGATGAATGGATAATGAAAATCTGAAATAAATATGTGCGCATGTGTGTGGGTGTGTATACAAAAAAATGGAATATTATATAAGACTTTAAAAGGAAGAACATCCTGGCATTCTTCACAACATGGATTAGTCTGGAGGACATTATGCTAAATGAAATAAGCCAGCCGCAGGAAGACAAATATGGTGTGATCTCACTTATATATTGAACTTAAAATAGCCAAACTCATGGAAGCAGAGAGTGGAATGGTGGTTGCAGAGACTGCAGTGGTGGGGAGGGAATGGAGAGAAGTTAGTCAAGAGTATAAAATTTCAGATTTGCAAGATAAACAATTCTTGAGATTTAATGTACAACATGTTGGCTATAGTTAATAAACCGTATCCTACACTTGAACCCTGCTGAAAGAGTAGATCTTAAGTCTTCTCATCACAAAGAAAGAGAAGGAAGGAAGAAAGAGAAAGAAAGGAAGGAAGGAAGAAAAGAGTGAGGGAGGGAGGAAGAAAAGAGAAGGCAGCGAGGGAAGGAGGGAAGGAGGGAAGGAGGGAAGACGGGAGTAGGAAGGGAGAAAGGGAGGGAAAGGACCAGTATCGATGTGAGGTGATGGCTACGTTAATTAGCTTTATTCTCTTTATGGTGGTAATAAATTAGCTTTATTATCTTTATTGTGGTAATTCCTTCACAATGTATCAAAACATCAAGTTGTGCATCTTATCACAACATCTTATCAAAACATCAAGTTGTGCATCTTAAATATATGCAATTTTTATTTGTCAAATATACTTCAATAAAGATGAGAAAAAAGAGTCAAGGAGATGGGTTTAACAATTTAAAGTGAAGATGAAACAAACGTTTTCTAGTGATTGTTAGTTATGTAGACACAAATTTGCACTCTCTCTTTGTTAACCTGTGATAAGGTGCTATTTTTGAGAGATTCCCATGTTAAATTTGCTAAAACTAATAGAACAGCAGACTTAATCCCATTACATCACTTCTGGATCAAGTATGTTCAGCTTCAAAGAAACTGAACCTGTCTTTCTCAATTAGTAATCTTTCTAAGTCATCTACAGCTACAGTGTTCTAGTTTATACAAGCTGCTCAATTGAAAATGATCTTGAACATATCAAATTATGTCTTTAGAAATAAAAGATTTACTTTTATGTATCAACTATGGTATGCTCCTTATCTTGTAAATCCCCTTCTCCGTACCTGATCCATTGTCGAGTCCGACTGTCTTTCCCCTGAAGTATCAGGTAACTCTAGTTCATCTTTTCTATTTCTAGTGATGCTGCTTCTTTCTAATCAGCACTGTATGAACTTCCACTTAGTCCAACAAGTTCTACAACCTTTTCCAGTTTTAATATCATTTCTCCAATTTTAATATCATTCTCCTTAACTTGGTATTTTGTAAAAGCTGTGTCTTTCTAAACCACAATGTAATTATGTTTTATGATCTTATTATAATCATGTCACTCATATAACTCTTCTTTATTCTGTGTAATAAAATCCCAGCTACTTGAAAGGGCAGTAATTTATATCAGAATTTATATCAACTTATTTTTTGATAGCCCTCAATTCCCCTATCTCTCATTCTTCCCCAAACTGACACATTCTGTATGGCAACAAAAAGGCACAATGGGCCTATCCACTGGCCCTTACCTGCTTTGAGGTTAATGTTCTTCTCTAAAGTGTAGTAAAATTAATTTTAAAGGCAAATTCATTACTCCACAACAATGGAATTATGTTAACATTAGGAAAAGACTGCAACCATTTTTTTTTTTTTTTATTCTGCAAAAGATAAGCTTTTTTCCCTCCCATTTCCTTGTATGAAGTAAAATACACAGCAAATTGGAGACTTAAATCCTCATCAAAGCAGACCACCTAGGACTCTTGCTTCTGGCTATTTTAACAACTAGTAACAGATCAACCCTCTGTCTTTGAACAACTACAAAAACAGGCCAATTTTTTTTTAAGAAACCCGCCATTTGAAAGCACTAGGAAACAACCATCCTAAAACTTAGGAGGCTAAGATCCTAGGGAAAAAAAAAAAAAGAAAGAAAGAAACGCAGTAAGAGTACACAAAACTCAAAGGACAGAAAACAGAAGACTTTCAAGATGAAACCAAATAAATGTCAAATACAAGGTCTATTTCTAGCGAAAATATTTCTCAAATATGAAGACAAAATTAAGCCATTTTCAAAAGACATAGTTGCTATGTGGAAGCCTGCCCTAAAAGAAACAGTAAAGGGAATTTTTTCAGGCAGAAAAAAAAATGACCCAATGTGGAAATATGAAGGTACAGGATGGAATAAAGAACACGGAAACAGTAAACACATAAATAAAAATAATGAAACTCGTCATACAAAACGATTCTAGCGTCATGTAATATTTTAAACATAGAACTAAAACACGGGCGAAATGGGATTCAGAAGGCAGTACATAAAATTAATATTTTCTATGGTTTTAGAATTATTCTGGAAGGGGGGAAATGTTAAATATTTTAGTTGACTGAAATAGTTATATGTCTGATGTAATTGCTAGGATAACCACTAGGAAAACAGTGGAATTCATACATAACACATACCCTCAGGGAAATGAAATATAATTTAAACATTGGTAATTCATAATAAGGCAATTAGGGAATATAAAATAATATAACAGGTGTGTTAAACTGAAAACAAATAGTAAAAATGGTAGGAATAAACTAAAACTTACCAATAAATAAGTATATAAATGGACTAAATAATACAAAGGTCTAATATCTTCTACAGAATAAAAAAAATAGCTTTTAAGCATAAAGATACAGAAATTTGAAAGCAAACAAGGAAATCACACCTTAGATGCATTATTTCTCTATTATTGTTAGAACAATCATAAAACTTAGCAACTTGAACAAACACATGTTTCTCACAGTCTCTGTGGGTTGGGAATCTGGGAGGTGTGAGCCAAGTGACTACAATTCAAGTCCTCTCCTCAGCTGCCATCTAGGTTAGGCTGGGGGCGCATTCATTGCTAGGATTTATTAGGAGAGTTTTGGTTTACAAGCACTTCCTGTGGTCTTTTTCGGAGGGCTGCTTTATAAAATGGCAGCTGGGCTTCTCCCAGAACCTATGACTCTAGAGGGTAGAATGCCATACCAAAGTCTTGTTGAAACTTAAACTTGAAATTGATATCACACTACTTTTGTTTCATTCTATTCCTCAGAATTCAGTCACTTTGTGCAAGAAAATCAAGGGGAAAACATACCACACACAACATACTAATCGACTGTCGATTCTGATAATTAAGTTTCAAGTTGTATCTCCAGGGTAGCAAATTCTCAAAAGACAGTCTAATGTGCAGTGTCAATTATATTCACAGCGAGACTAAAATATACATATTTGCTTTTTGCTTTCATTCTCTCTTAAGTATACAGTGGAGTTTTCCAGAGGTAACATGATGTGTGATATCAAAGCAAGGGTATCTGATGACTAACGAAATGTGTGGTTATATATTTTCTGGTTTAAAACTTTTTGTTTTAATTTCTAATATTATATTTGTATATGGGTTATATGTCATATTATCAAAGGATCTTTTGGATCCTTAATAATTTATAAAAATATAAAGGGATCCTGAGATATGTTTAAAATTTATCCTATCTTACATAAGAAAGTATGAGTAAATATAAATTGGTTTCATAAAAGTACTGAGTATTTTGGATACTTTTTCTTCCATGCTTGAGATACTTTACTTAGGAGAATATGTTCCAGCTCCATTCATGTAAACATAAAAGAGGTAAAGTCTCCATCTTTTTAAAGGCTGCATAGTATTCCATATACCACACTTTATTAATCCATTCATGGGTCAATGGGCATGATCTTTGTGTATGTGACTTAATAAAATGAAAAAAAAATAAATAAGAAATACAAATGTAAAAAACAAGATTTATCCTAATATTTCAATGTTTAGGATAAATAATTTCAATAATTTTAATTCAATTAAAATTACTAAATAATATAAAAGACAACAAAAAATAATAAAGAAGATTAATAATAATCATTAAAATATTTGGTCACTCAACAAGTCGGCAAGAAGGGGAAAAAAGAACAAAGAAATGATATGAAATAGTAAGATTATTAAATCAAAATATGTCAGTCATTAACATTGAGTGTCATAAAGCTCATAAACACAATGTCAAATGAAAGTAGTAGGAAAATAGTACAAGTACAATTCTGTTTACAGAAAGTTCTAAAACAATCAAACATCTACGTGCTGGAAGTCAGATAGAGTACTTGCTGCTCTGGGGTGGGGCAGCTGGGCTCTGCAGATGGTGCTAGAGTGGTGGGAACATCCCTCTTCCCTATTCCTGGAGGGGATATGTGTTATGCGAATGTGTTCACTGTGTAAAATGCCATTAAGCCTAACTTTTCTGTGTCTTTATTATTCTTATATAAAAAGATTTCCTTAAAGAAAACAGAAGGTAACTCATACTTGGTACTATATCTATGACTCAGGTAGAGCCATACTTCTGTGCATTACAAAAGCTATGCTGTTTCATGTACAACAACATTGTTCAGCACACCACTTCTAAATTTCTATGCACTCTGAGTTTCCAGAAAATCATTTTTAAAATTAATTCTACTTTCATTACACTTCCTTTGAGTTCTGTTTAATTCTCTCAAATTCATACTGCAGCCGTGCCATAGTGTAGTGTAGCAGAGAGTTCATAACAGCCTAACCTTTGCTTAAGTTCCCAAGGCAAATTTGCAGAAAGATTGTCTCCAACCTCGTTCAGATTTTTACCATTCCTTAAAAGACTCCTTTTTGCCTAGAATTCCTATCAATCTCAGTGATTACATAGCTAGAAAAACATGATTTTATATGAAGAAAGTGAGAGCAAGAAAGTTTAAGCAAATTATTTAAGTCAATTACTTCCTTCCTTCATTTCGCCCATGAATCTTCACCAGATCGACTTGACTCAATTTCCTCTCTTCTGAATTACATTGGTACACAGTGTCCATCAGTGGGAAACCATTAATTAGGCACTGCCTTTCCGTTATTAATTGTTTATGGTCATTTAAATTGCTCCAATTACTTTGTGTGTTCTTGTGGGTTAGTGACTGTGTCTTGCCTTTTTGTTGTTTTAATCCTGGAAATCTAATTTTGTTATGTCACCCTACCAATTAGTAAACATATTTATTTGCATTCATCGATTCATTTAACACATTTTTGAGAACCTACTATGTAGCACACAAAGTCTCTTTCTTCATAAATCTTAGCCTCAATGTAATTAATTAGTAAGTACTAAAAAGAAAATACTGTATATGGTATGTTATATTGTCCTCAATGTCTGGAGGACAAAACCAGACCGTTAATTTTCAAATAAAGTAGTTTTCATGCTGCTTTGAGACCCCTGGGCTTCCTTCGGTGCTCCCATTGGAATTGCCTGACTGAAAGCAATGCAATCAGACAACCTCCTAACCTGACTTTATTCACAACTTGTGCTTTTATCTCTTTCACATAAAATTCCATCTGAACCAAGTACTCTGTAGATGAAAATTAATTCAACACATCTTTCAGGTTCTAAAACATTTCCGCTTTCAGAGGGACAAATGATGTTCTCAGTGATGGAGTCTGTAGATTCATATGTCAGTGAAACTAATTTTACATTTTACATTTCTACTCTGAACTTGTAGGATTTATATAAGAAGGTAAGTTTATGATGATGAGGACGGTATAACCCTCGTTTAATGACTGCAGAATGACTTTACTGAAGACAGCAAAGTTCCCTGCGTGCATTTGTCCCTATAAAAGTAATGTAACCATTAGACAATTAAGAGAATGACTATATTGTAATGATGATTTACTTCTGTCCAGGACAGGTGAGCCGTGTGGAAACAGGTGAGCACTGCCACGCAGAACCCAACACTTCTATCGCTAAGTGCTAGCTCACTTCAATGAACTTCTCTGTCACTCATCTAGATATATACCACTACTATAGGTATGACAGGCACATAAAAATTACTTCAAACAGAGCAAATGTGATTTTAAAATGGAGAATGTTAGTGCTAAACAGCAACGAGAGACCTTAAGAAAAGGTCCTTTTTGACCTACAGCTCACTGAATCAGAGCTGTGACCAGCTTCCATGATTGATGACAGTGATATCAGTGCTGGTGATGTAAAGGTTATGAAATGCCCAAAGTGTTCTAGGTGTCATGGGGCACCTGTTACATCACAAGACAGTATCTTTCCCATCAGGGATTTCTGTCTCCAAAAACAGATCAGACAGATTACAATATTCCCATATACACATCCATCATGGACACACTTGAATATCTTTTGTTGCAAATTAAATGGTTAAAAATAAGATAATAAGAAATAGAAGGGCAGGTAAAGGAGAAAGAGAAGGTATGGTGTCTACTTGGTAAACGCGGTGTTGAAAAGAAAAAGGATGTCAGTTCAATTATAGATAACAAACATATTTACAGAAGAGTTTTAATGTATATGCGTAACACCATTGTGTGTCTTAAACTAACTAAAAGGCAACTGTCTGTGCTTTTTTTTTTTTTTTTTTTTTTGCAATTTTTGGCCAGGGCTGGGTTTAAACCCCCACCTCCAGCATGGGGGGCCCGCGCCCTACTCCTTTGAGCCACAGGCGACACCCAACAGTCTGTGCTTTTGAGGAAAGTGTATTGACAAAGGGTGTTGAATGAGTATTAGGGGAATTACTAGTGTTTTCATTCTATTTTGTCATGTTTTTGGAGAAGGCAAGTTTTTCTTTACAGAAATGTTAGCATAATCTAGTACAATTCTCAAGTTTCAGAAAAATTTAATATGAAGCATGCACAGAAACCAAGATGAGATTTTCCGTTGAAATAAAATTCCTGCATAGATTTCAAATATTAATTTGAGGTATGCAAGTGTAATTACATAAAATTTGATTAGAAAAATATTACCTTTATGTCTCTCTTTTTTTAAAAAGAAAACCGTAATTTCCAGTCCTGTTTCTGTTGGGGCCCAGAGCACTGAACTGAATCATTGAACATTTCTGAACAATTTCAAGGACTTGTCAACCCAGGAGAAAAAGGGGACATGATAAAAAGGAACTGGAATTTAGCAACCACATGATTTGGATTTGTCCTGCAAGGGTATACAAATAGAAACCAGAAAGCTGCCTTAAAATTCAAGAAGTTCTCAGAAAGATATTGCTAAAAGGGGCAATTCCATTGGCTTCCAAATTACTTAGTTGTTCTGTGGCTGTGCCACAGATGTAACTCTCTCCAGAGCACTTAGTCCCCCTCACCTGTGGTCCCAAGATCAGCGGCACCAGCATCTTCCTGATGTGTGCTAGAAACACAAATTCCTATGCCCCTTTCTTGACAGAGTAAACCAAAACCTCTGAGATTCCCATCTGGACATCTGCCTTCCCACGAGCCCTTCAAGTGATTCTGCTTGCTGAAGTTGGAGAACTGTCCTGCCATAGACTGTGGATTGTACCACATTGTAGTGACCGAAAAAAGACTTGAAGAAACAACTTCCTCACCAAGTCTCTACATTTGTTCAGATCATTCCGAAAAATACTTCAGGGATACCCCACGCCAGCTCCACGTCTCTATGATAACGCCAGACACAGCCACCCGTGCACTTACCTGGTTACTCAACTACAAACATCTCCTGAAATCTGATCCACTCATTCTGTTTATCTCTTTTAAAGGAAGGCTCACTATGTTTAAGCCATTCAATAAATAAGACTTTCAAATCTGTTGGGGAGGGAAATGAGCACAAATAAAAATTTTAATAACGTACCCATTGATACATTTTGGGGAGAATGTGAAAGAACCTCTTTCCTTCTCTGAGTTACGGCAACTAGAATGACATGTCAGAACTTTGCTTTTCAACCTCCATCATTTACCAGTACAATAAAATCCAGCACTATATCAATGAAATGTAAGGCTCAAAGCAAGTAATAATTTTCCAGAATTTTTTTTTTTTATGAAACTTGTTATTTTTATGCGAATATGTTCTTCAGTTAACTTGCAAGCCTTTCAAATCTCCCAGGGCACATGTAAAGCCAGCCACTTAAGGTACTGGGAAATAATGACAAGCTGAAAATTAGTTTTCTTTAATAATGTTATAGAATAAAATTATAACTCTACAGTGTTTTTTTGCTTCCTCAACTTTCCTGGCATCTGGATCTGGGGGACCAAACCAAAAATATTTCATTGTTTTGACTCATGCAGATGACTTGAAGTTCTTTTTCCTTTTGATTTCTACAATATAGGCTGAGACATGGATGTAAGGATGGGGCCACCACTAAAGTAATGATGACGCTGGTGACAAAGAGAGAATCAGAAAGGCAGATTACCTTGCCAACGTGGTCAAGAGCTTAGTGAAGTTATAAAAATATAAGCTATTTTTTAACCTATTTGTAGCTTGTGTAAACAAATATCTTTACCAAATGTTAACTACGATTATTTTAAGCAATACACTTTCACTGGATTTTAGAGTTAAATAGTACATTTCTAATAAATGAAATCTAAGTCATTAAATTTCATAATAATAGTAGAGGGTATAGGAAAATGATTAGTTGTACCTTATGAAATATATTTTAGTATGCTTTTAAAAATCATGCTGAAATTGATCTGGAATAATTTGAAAATATTCAGAAGTTCAAGATTTTAATATTGAATTTTACACATTGAAAGCAGTCGATTCATATCTTAAGCTAACTAGTAAAATCTCCCAGAAATGAAAGCCAGACGTAACAGTCTCAAAAGTCTGCTTGAACATAGGAAGTCTTATTATTCTTGATTTAACTGTGAATAGGTTAATTAGAAATCAGATACCCACAGAAACTTTTCTAATGACATTTCCCTGATCATGAACCATTGGGCCATTGTCGAGCCCTTTCCTCATTACAAGGCCTCCCCCTTTTCTCGTCTCTGGGGTCTGAATCACCATAAACCTCTTGGACTAATATGTTGGGTAACTCACTATTAACATTCATTAAATATGCAAGTAATGCCACACAGAGTGGGGGAAATAAAAATGTATTAAATAAAGTTCCAACCAAGGACATGTTAGCTGATACAAGAAATCCTGTATATATACCTCCTAATTTCTTTTTTCAAGTAAAAAACACTTTTAAAGAATCATCATGTTATTTGTTGGAGAAAAATATTAGTCATGTGGCTGAAAAGTAAAGAGTAACACAGATCATCCAAGTTAGCATTTTAGTTAATCAGTTTGAATTCTAATCATATCTTATCAATCGCACCCAAATGATTCATTTAATACAGAAAAAATATTTAATTAATAAGCACTGACTATAGTTTTTATATGTGATAAACTATAATAGTCTTCAATCTAGAAGTTTGCAATCCAGATAAAAATATGACAGGTGCACTGATTGAAGTATTGTTACTAAAAGAGGGAAAAGATGGTCTTAAATATAATAGTTTTACTATTGTAAATAGTTGCACTTCTGTACTAATTGTATTTTGACCCTTATTATTAGTGGTTACAAGTTTTTAACTTAATATTTTTTGAGAGTTAAATTGACCATGAAAATAATTACCCGCAAGGATATTTAACATTTGTAAAGTAGCTCAATATTCCAGACATTGGACTAAGTACATTCCCACATATATATTATTTAATCCCTAAAACATTACTTTGTTCATATAACTACTATGCCAATAGGTAAACACCTCCCCTGATAACAAAAGTTCATCATCTTTAACTAACTCACTCGTCTAACATTTTAACCCTATTGTATGCTGCTGTCTTCAGCCTCATTGCCCTACAACACGGTTATTACCATCTTCATGAGTCAACAGGTACTGTTCTCTCTGCTGCAGTCATCGGCCCCTCACTTCCTCTCCATGACTTAAAACATCTCCTAGCTACCCAAGTGCCTCTGTAGTCAATTCTCATTCCAATGAATTATTTTATACAAATTCACAAGTCATCCCAATACATTTACAGTGACTAACGAAGATCATTTTCAACACTAGTTTTCATTGACAGCAGAAGGTAAAGGACAAACTTATCTTTTTTATTATATGATACCAGATTTTAAAAAATTGATAGACTATTTTTAGAGTAGTTTTAAGTTTACAGCAAATTGAGCGAACAGTAGAGAGAGTTCTTATATAGCACCTCTTGCTGCTCAGTTTTCCTATTTGTGTATTATTAACATCATGAATTAGTGCTTTACTTTCGCTGCAATTGATAAATCAGTATTGACACATTATCATTAACTAAAGTCCACAGTTTGAATAAGGATTCTCTCTTCGTATTGTGCAATTTTATGACTTTTGGTGAATTCACAAAGCTAGGCATCCACCATTATAGTGTCATACAGAATATTTTTATTCCCCTAAAAGACGCTGTGCTCTACATATGCACCTGTGCTCCACTTCCCTAAACTCCCAGTATTCAAAGTTTTACTGTATCTTTATGTCTTTTCCAGGGCATCATATAGTTAGAATCATAGAGTACGTATCCTTTTCAAACTGACTATTTGATTAGCCATATGCATGTAAGTTTCCTTCACGTCAATTTCTGGCTTGATGCTTGATTCATTTTTATTACTGAATAGTATCCCATGGTGTTGGGTATACTTTTATTTCCTTATCTTAGGACATCCTGTATGTTGCTGCATAATAGTAGTAAGAGGAGACATCCTTGCCTATCTTAAGGGGAAAGCATTTAGTTTTTCACTGTTAAGTATGTAACCAAAGAGGTTTTTTTCCTTCTTTTGTTAAATACATTTTTTTTTTTTTTTTTTTTTTTTTTTGGTAGATGTTCCTTATCAACTTAAAGATGTTCCCCTGTAATCCAAGCTTGTTGGGATTTTTTTTTTTTTTTTAAATCATGAATATGTGTTAGGTTTATCAAAAGCTTTTTCATTAGGCACATCATACCTTTCTTATGCCTGGAAAACACTTGACAGCCTCTCAGCACTGCTGCTATTTGGAGGTCATTTTATGCAGAGAAATAACCCCCCCAAAGCACAAAAATATAGAAAACAAATGTCACTTAATAGACTGTAAAAAGGATACTTATTATATATAAGATGTGTAACACGAAAGTAGTACAACACTTTCTTTAACTTTGGCTGGGGGAATGTGTGCATGGGGCCAACTCAAATCCCTCCCCCCAACCCCGTTCATATGCATGTCCATTAATGACCTGAAAAGTACCACAAACATTGATGATTGGGGGTTATGAATAAATTTTAGTAAGGAGGCCAAAGCACAAAAGTAAAATCTACAGATAGCAAGGATGGACCCATGTGTGTGTGTGTGTGTGTAAGGTGATACGTGTGCATGTGTGTGGGAATGCAGAGAGGATGAAAGGGAGCACTTGGAAGCTGGCATATGGGAAAGTACGTAGCAGTAAAATAATTTTCCCTTTAACATTTTGTCATTGGTTAATTAAACAGGCTTTGTTGTAAGTTTACTTATATAAATGACTTGTAAGAAAGTGACAAAATACAAGTGTTAAATGTATGAAATTATAATTACCTCCAAAATTACTCTCTACTTCCAGGCATGAAAATAGGTAAAAAATGATAACAATAATAAAACGTTCTCATCTCTGGCACTGCCGAGAACAAATCTAACTCTTGTCAGTCTTTGTCAACTTTCTTTTTCTTCAAGTTCTCATGTCACTGAATTTCTGCTTTTCTTGATACTCTGGAAAAACTGTCATGACACATATTTCTAACTTATGCTGACAATTTTTGAAGATGGACCAAGGAGCCGTCAGCTTAATGAAATCGCTAGGCAAGAGCTAAAAGGAAAAGCGAGCAAATAGATCACAATGTAGGAGATGAACTTCAAGGGATAATGCTTTGTTTATGAAATACAAACCACTGGCTGTCGATGTGGGGTTGTTGGAAATGAGTTCTTTTACCAGTGTAGTGAGAATTAAATGAGGTAAAAGGAACTTGTCACTTCTACTTCAGTTGCAAGAAAAACCTTCGTTATTATTTAGAAAAATAAAACAATATTCTGACATATTAAAATAGGAAAGGATAATTAAATGAGTGTTTGCCAAAGAAGACACGATAGCGCTGGGAAATTGTTTTGACAGGAATTAGCTAAGAACAGGGTTTTTCTGGTGAGAGTCCATAGATTACTTAAAGAGACATTGATGGAGAAATTGAATATATTCAGAAGACAAATTCACACAATCGTCTTAAACAGTTTATGACAAATATTTCATTATTTTTAGAAATGTCACTTAAAGGGTCATCCAACAGTGATCTAAACTTAGCTAAAATCAGTAAACATAAAAAATGGGATAGTTCCCACAAGCCAGACTTGTACGTAACCACTGAAGTGTTACGTACAAGAACTGAGCACTTGTGCAGATGCTACGCAGTACAGCAGCAGACAGAAAGAGGAAGTGGCACAAAACAGACTTGATCTTACAGTCCTTCGGTTCCTGATATGAACCAGGTGCAAGATCATACTTTTAATAAGGAAGAGGCAAAGAATTTAAGTAAAAAAAAAAGTATGAAAAGATAAAATAAAATGCCATAAGGTGACATGTCAACTTCGGATAGTTTGAGGGTCTTTAAAATCCTAAACCCAAACTAAACCAAACCAATCGCTGCCTAAAAGAAGTTTTTAAATGGATGGGCAATAATATATATGTAAATTAATTCTGCAGACAGAACGTGGCTCAAAGCAGAGGAAGACAAGCTATGACAAACCTAATTCAGAAGAGATACGATTGAGAAACCTACATATTTGCACATACTCATACACGATTATCCCTTTGTTGACTTCAGAAGTCTTCAGATAGCCAGGGGAAGGGAGCTGTATTGAAAAAATAAAATTTGAAAATAATTCTATTGAAAATTATTTATTGAAAATAAGCATGATAAAAAATATACCAATGTAAAAAGAATTTATAATGAAAATTAAAGCTTATTTTGTTTCTTGCTTATGTTAGTCATTATCTAATCACTTTGCAGATATTTGAGATATTTCTTAAAATAACAATACAACATAGATATTTTTATCCCATCTTACTGATGAGAAAACTGAGGCTTAGAAGGGTTAAAAATCACAGGACTGATAAATGGAGCCAATAATTGGATCTTAACTACGGCCGAGACTCTTTCTCCGATGTACCACATCACAAAAAAATGTTCATTTCCAATTATTTTAGCCACCTTCAATCTGATTATTTACTCATCTCATTTTCTTGCATTCTTTCCTGTCGTACCATTTTCTCCTAATGTCTTTATTTTTTAATCTTTATCTCTTTATCCTAATTACTTTCCAACTTTCTTCCCTATTGTTAATAGGTTATCACACAGAACTCAAATGCACTTCCCTACGTGAATTAAATGATGTAGTGGTCCACATGATATTATTACCTCTCCAAAATCGTATTGGGTAATTTGTCAGGTTTTGTTACCTCTCAATATTGCAGGAGAAATGATGATGCTTAGCAAGCTCAGGTGGGAAACATTTCATGCCCCAATTTTACATAAATCATAGTCACATAATAGACTAAGCTGGGACAACTACAGCTTGACAGGTCATTAGCCCAGATGATCTTGGGGCCCACCATTAAATATATTGAATTAGTAAAAAAGAAAGTGAAAATTGACAGAATATAGGCCAAATTGGCTAAGAGATGTGTTTTCTTTGGCCCACACTTATTTTAAACTTCTTAAAATTAGTGGACAATGTTTCCAAATTATTAAAGTACATAGGAAAAGCAGAATTTCTTATTTCTCTTGAAAAATTAAATCTGAAAATGCTAGTCCTGAATTTTTCAGAGCAATAATTAGATAATATTGAGTAACAATGCCTGTCTCCCTTAGACAGGGTTAGAACCCTCTACTTTTTGATCCTGCACGCATTACACTTGATTCATTTAGCTTTGCTGGCCCTTTATAGCAGGTGATTTTTTGTGAAGCCTGATTTTAAATATTCATGAGCTGCCATAACATCCTCTAGGGTGCATTGGAGATGAAGAACTTTCTTCTGATCTGATTTGTAACTTTAAATGTTAAACAATTATTTCAGACTGGTTCTAAAATTGACCTACTTTTCAAATTTGCTAGTCCTTTCTGAAAGATCAAGAATTTCAATCCATGACATGTAGAAACACTAGAATTGACATTGTTGTATAATAAAAAAATCCAAGGGTCAGGCAAGAAGACCAATCCAGAGCAGACATAAAACTGAAGAAGGAAATACCCTTCTCAGATGATGAAACTAAGTCAGCACAGGATGATAATAAATGTGCAAGTTCTTCAGTATGGGCAGAAGTTGTCTTTGTTTATCCCAAGTCTGTTTGGATAAAAAGCATATTGAATGGTGGCTCCCAAAATGTTGAATGTGTAGAATTTAGAGGTGATATTACAGGTAATTAGGGAGAAAGCTAGTGGATCTGTTTTGAAAAGCCTTTTTCAAACAAGCTCATGGTTTTTACTTAGATTATATATTATAAATATATAATAACAAAGTTTATTATCTTATTTTTATTGATATTTAATACAAGTATGATTGGAAAAACCTCAATTCATCTGACTTTGTGAAAGAAGGCAAATATTACAAGGTCCTTGGAAGAATCCTCAAATCATTACTTTAATTTACCAATGCCCTGGGATTTAGAATTAGACTGATGTAAATTTGAAACATAGTCATTTATTAATTTTATAATATTAGGAAAATTATTCAAAACTTTCTAAGTCACAGTTTCTTCATCTAATATTGGTGAAAAGTCCAAACAAATGTATTTGAGCTTTTGCAAAATAACGAATATAAATATCTTTGCACAGTACCCAAGTTATGTAAGAAAATTTCCTTTTGAATATATTCTTGAGACAGACTCTCACTTGGTTGCTCCAGGCTAGATTGCTGTGGCATCAGCCTCGCTCACTACAACCTCAAACTCCTGGATCCAAGCTATCCTCCTGCTCAGCCTCCTCAGTGGATAGAACTATAGGCAGCCACCACAGTGCCTGGCCAATTTTTGTATCTTTAGTAGAGATGGGGTCTCACTCTTGCTTAGGCTGATCTACAACTCTTGAGCTCAAGCAGTCCTCCCTTAGGCTGATCTACAACTCTTGAGCTCAAGCAGTCCTCCCTTAGGCTGATCTACAACTCTTGAGCTCAAGTAGTCCTCCCTTAGGCTGATCTACAACTCCTGAGCTCAAGCAATCCTCCCCTCTCAGCCTCACAGAGTGCTAGGATTACAGGTGTTAGCCACCACACCTGGGCTCTTTTATAAATTATTTTTTTCTTTCTAGCACCACATTCCAAGTTACATTTATTAAAGTTTGCAACTATGGTTTGCCTATGTCTCACAAAGCTCACACAGCCTGTTCTCAAAAGATGGGGTTGAATACAGAGGCAGACAATTTGACCCGAGTTTCCTTGATATAGTCTTTCCTTATCTACTAAAATTTTTAGAAAAAAATATAAAAATAAAAATGATATCCACTAGAAGATATTACTATGGCTTTTAGAACTCCTCCTGAAACAAAATAGGATTCAATAATTGAGGAAATTGCTGACATTTCTAAATAACTCCTTATTCTTCTGTGGTTCTTCAGAGAAATTACTGATGATGAGTTCAAACTGAGAACAGGGCTGGTGCTAGCATGGTCCTTCCACTGGAATTAACAGTGCGGACTACAGAGTTCTGCCATTCTTTTATTTTCAACAGCATTTGACTACATCATCATTTTGTATCATTCCCCTGTATTCTCTGGTTTCGCAGGTTTTTATCTCCCTGATTGCTCAAGAAATTTTCCCCAAGGCCATTACTTTCTTTATCTCCTGCTAGAGGATTGTTTCCCTAATGTCTCTGAACCTTTGAAAAGAGGTCCATGTGTAAGTTCTTTGCCTCCAAGAGCAAGTAAAACCCAGTAAAGAGTAAAAGTTCATCTTCTAGTCTTTCATGTGATTCCCCCTGTTGTTTTCTAGACCTAAAGTTTCTTTTTGTAAAATTTCAATTTTTAATTAGTATGGATGCATAATAGTCGTATATATAGGGTGGCCATAAAGTTGCACACTATTTTAAATTGCACATGAACTTCATGGCCACCGTGTATTTATAGGCTACATGTGGTGTTGTCATGTTTGATACAGGAATATGATGGGAATTAATCAATTCAGGGTACTTGAGGCATACGTCACCTCAGGCATTTGCCATTTATTATTTATTTGTGTTAGGAACGATTCTGATTCCACTCTTTCAGTAATCCCAAGGTCACAGCTGTGTGTTTTATAACCATTAGACTTTGCATGGCCTGATATTACCTCCTTTTCCAGTGCCCTCAACTGTTACCACTCGACATTGCCTGCTCATTGATCATAGACTAATGTGAAGCTGGACATTCGCCCATAATCAGCTCCTACTGCAGACTTCCTGGCCTTCTAGGCGGGAAGGGGTATCCAGAAAGGAATTCCAAAAAGTTAAGCACAAAAAAGGATAAATGTCAATGCAAACTAGAACAGAACCTAGCTCAGGGCAGAGGGGATAGAAAGCTTCAGTCACAAGAAGAAAGAAGGTACGTTTGTTGAGTCTCATATTGCCAATAGCAATGTTGAATATTTCATATGTTTATGTATGTGTGTGTACTATATGTACATGTGAACACACGTGTGGATAGCATATACAGACATACACATCATACATGCATACGTATATGTATGAATACATGCCCTGAACACACAAAATATGTTCACATAATGTATATAGGGTGGCCATGTACACACCCACCCACAATCTCATTCAGCCTCACAACAACCCATAAGCTATATTTTACAACCTTTAAGATACATAACTAGGGCTCAGAGATTAAAATATCTACCCAAGATTATATCCTGCCATACTGCAAAGTTATAATTCAAAGCCATATATGGCTATATTTTCCAATGAAACACACAGTTCCTACAACCTCATTTTTTCCTTAGTTTTGAAAGGTATGCCTGTAGAAAAGCCAGAGACAGCAATTTGAATGAATGGATTTCTGGAAAAAGAAAAAGATGGAGGAGAGGAAGTGAAAGAGCTGAATCAGGACACAGCCTCGGCTGGACTCCAGCCACAACACGCTCCCGGGGACAGTTCTGGAGCATGGATGAAGCCCCAGTTGGTTCCACCAGAGTCCAGGGGTGAAACATCTGACCCCACGCCGGCTAATCTTCACTGTGGTTTGTGAGGGAGAGGAACATGCTGACCAGTTAGCCCAAACCTCTCACTGCACACAGGGGAGGGGGCACAGATTACGTGAACCGCCAGGAAGACAAGGCTGAAAACGGTTCATTTAAAAATTCAAGTTTATTTAAAAACATAAAAAG
The DNA here is from genome assembly GCA_963574355.1 of Loris lydekkerianus. Taxonomy (NCBI): domain Eukaryota; kingdom Metazoa; phylum Chordata; class Mammalia; order Primates; family Lorisidae; genus Loris; species Loris lydekkerianus. Next base: position 23,380 of record CAUYPK010161912.1, read on the forward strand.
AATAAAAATCGTTTATTTAAAAAAATGAAACGTAAGCTCATCTTTCTTCTGAAACAAGTATAAAAATCTCAATGTGAGTTTTCTGTGGAGAAGGCAGAGAACTGTACTTATAAATTGCGGATAAGAAAAAAGGAAATAATTGCCACAGGCCCCCAGTGCTGAAGTCACGGACATTCCCCCATAAAAGAGATGCCCAAGGTGAATTAAGAACAATTTTCTTCTTTTAATGATCAAAGAAACTCCTCTAAGCCCTACACGGTTTAATACCTTGACTGAGATTATCGAGGTAAGTAGTGGGACCAGGATTTTAGGCTCATCTGTCTGACTCTAATTAGCATCAGTAAACTGTAAGCGTCCATTATGATGCCTTACTAAAAAATTAGCTTTTGAACTGGCTAAATAGGAATACTGATTTCCTACTTAATGCCATTTTTTTTCAGGAGCCAAATTAGAGCTGATTTGTGACATTTCATTTGTTTTTCAAAATGGAATTCAGAATATATTGTGTTTTAAAGAATACTAAAATACCATATTTAAAATCACAGCTTAAATTTTGTTTTATTTCTGCATGTTCTTGTTAACAAGATGTTAATATTTTAGTTTCAGTATCCATCTAAGGCTTTAGCTCAGTCTTGCTAATTATAAGTGAATACATCATTATGAAAGGTGAACTGTGATATGACATATATATTTTCTTTAGCAAAGAGAATCATCCTCTGGATATTTAGAGTCTAAATGACTTGCTAAGACATAAAGTCGATGAGGTACAATAAATAGACCCAGTGGAAATATTTTTCTTAAACAGTTCAGTCTAAAACACTCATTCTTCAGATAATGTCAAGATTGGATTAGCCTGGTTAGGAGTCCCATTTTCTAAATGCGATTTTGCATCTGAAATGTCAAAGTTTTACCTTGTTATTATCCTCTTGAGAAAAAATAGCAGACTATTCTCTTTTCAGGATATTTGATATGAAGCATAAGGCATTCCTGTGGGGGAACTAGATTTCTCTCCGACTCACCGGTGCCACATGCCGTGGACTGCAGAACATCACAAAGCAGTCAAAGGTTATGTATATAAGCAATGTCTCAATTACAACTGTGTGTAGTCTTTAACATTCAATACAAGTGTTATTCAAACATTAGAACGCTTACATGGAAGATCTTAGAAATATGCAAATCTGCTTCCCCTGTCTCTCAGCCTTCTTTCGCTAACATCTGCCTAAAATATCTTCTTCTCATCATGTATGACAGGAGCCATGAGGGTATGATCCAATGGCCTTTTAGGCCTTTGAACTGTGTCATACACACCATCATTTCATTGGCCGAAACAAGTCATGTTGGTGAAGAATGAAGTCTAGGGAAGTTGTATACTCTCTATGAGCCGTGTCAAAGCTGAGCATGTATAATGCTACTCCAGACAAGGGAAGAACGGACACCATGAATTCGATTAAACAAAAACTCCATGTAAATGATAGGGGTGAATTACTATAAAAAAATTTAAAGAGAAGGAGCATGATTTGAGAACAGAAAAAGAGAATTTTGGTTTGAACACATTAAGGTGCCTCTTTAGATCATCGTTTATTTAATAGGCTGTTCGGTAGACAGATTGTGCTGTTGGGAATATTGTATCTGTGCTGTGAATGCAGATCAGAAGTGGCTGGCACTGATATTTGAAAGAGTCTGAAGATTGAACATAAAAAGAATCTCAGGGGGAAAATAGCTCAACATTTAAGGGATGAGCAGTATAGGCTCTTACCCACGCTGCTCCCTGGTTCTGCAGTGTCCCCTCTGCTAGATAAACAACTTCTTAAAATCTGGGATAATTTCTACTGGGGATTTTTGTTTAACAGGTTTCATATTGTTAACTTTTCTAATAATTGAGTTATTAGCATAAATGAAGCCTTCCCTGAACACTGAAATGGATAGCCTGTTAATCGCTTTCTGCCACATAGACCTACTTTAATTCTCCATGCTGTACTTTCAGCACCTGATTTTTGTTTAACTATTATTTTTATTTTCAGTGTCCAACATTAAGATATATTGCCCTACTCACAACTTACTTTCATAACTCTCAAACAAAACTAGACCTCACACATAGAAGGTGTTAATAACTATTTGTTGAATAAATACATACACTTGCAAGAAGAGTGAATAGGAATACTTGATTTTTCTTCCCAAATTACTTACTCTACCTAACCCTGTGTATCCTCCTAGTCTCATTTCATATTTTATACACATTTTCTTCTCTCATTACAGATTTTCTTATAGCATCATTTGTACTGACCTTGGATCTTTATAAGGATGTATCATTTTTATTTCACTAGTATTTTCAATTGTTTGACAACAGAAAGTTTGTTTCCAGTTGTTCATTGTTATAAACAGGATTGCAACAAACTATCAAGAGAATCAGTAATCAAAGACTGTTAAGTCTTATGAAATACATAGCAAAAGTGGCCTCCCAAATTATTTCTAGCTCCAACTGTCTTTCCTTCTACTCTGCTGAAGGATGTGTATCATCTATGCAAAGTTTTGCCACTGTGATAGATTTTAAAAAATTGAAGTTTCTTCTAACAGTTATTTTATTCCTATAAAGTTAGAATTTTTGCACATGTATTTCTCTTTAGGTTTATTTAGGAATTGTTTGCTCTTGTCAGCTACTTTCTTACCAGGACATTTGTCTTTTATTCATGGCTCTTTTTTTTTTTCTTTCTTTCTCCCCCCTCCCCCCAGGCTAGAGTACTGCAGTATCATAGCTCACAGCAACCTCAAACTCCTGGGTTCAAGTGATCCCCTGAAACTACAGGTGCCTGCCACCAAATCCAGACTTTTTTTTTTTTTTTTTTTTTTTTTAGTATAGATGGGGTCTTGCTCTTGCTCAGACTGTTTCTGAACTCCTGAGCTCAAGCAATTCACCTGCCTCTTCTTCCCAGCAGGTTAGGATTACAGGTGTGAGCCATGGTGCCCCGCCTCGTGACTCTTTTCATAGCTCTTACTGTGTTTACATGACATTAGAGTGGCATAAAATAAATTATTATGCTTCCTAAATTATGTATCATGATAATAGGTACCATTAAATTATATAGAACAACAGGGAATTTGAATATTAAACACCATTTACTTTAAAATTGATACCATTTCAAGGATGATAAATTGTGGGAAAAGATAAATAGTATGTTGCTATGGCAGATTCATGATCCCTCAGAGATGCTATATCAGTCAGGGTTCTTCAGGAAAACAGAGCTGATGGGATAAATTTAAGAGATGTATTATGGGAATTGGCTCACAGGATAATTGCATCATTGTATTATCATATTTTATTATTGTAGGAGGCCAAGGAATCCTACAATATTCTGCCTGCAAGGTGGAGAAATAGGAAAGTGGATGGTGTTATTAATAATTCAGTTAGAGTCTGAAGACCTGAGAACCAGTGGAGCTGGGGTTGTAAGTGTGAGATTGAAGGCCTGAGGACTGGGGTGCTCTTGGTGTAAGTCCTGGGGTCCAAGGGCCTGAGAACCAGGAGCTCTAATAGTCAGCAGCTGGAGAGGAGAGATGTCCCAGAAAAAGAGAGAGAGAGACAGAATTCACCATTCCTCCGCCTGATTGGACTGTCCCTGCCCACTTTGGTGAGGGCTAATCTTCTTTACTCAGTCTACAGCTTGAAATGATAATCTCTTCCAGAATCATCCTCACAGACACATCCAAAAATAATGTTTCACTACCTATGAGCCCACAAGCAAATTCTTCCCTAGAGCCTCTAAACAAGAGCCCTGGATGGCTGCTGTCTTAATTTTTGGTAAGCAAATTAAAGAAAACACCTAAGCCCAATCACACATCTGACCTCCAGAATTGTGGAGACGACTGATGTGTGTTGTTTTGAGCCATTGAATTTGCAGTTATTTGTGACTGCAGTAATAGAAACCTAATATGATTACGGAATAACAAACTAAGGTATCTAAATTCAGAAGGACAATTAAGTCATAAAACTGGACTGACATTATGAAACCAGAGATGGGACAGAAAAAAATATTACAGTAAGATAAATAAGGTAAAACTTCTGAAGTTTCAAAATCAAAAACAAAGTATTATCAATTGCAAAGTTTTAACTTGTAGGCTAGAACTACATTGGAAATGTGAAGCTTGTATAGTACCGATATTTTAAAATTTTTCTTTATTACCAATTTTTTTTTAATTACTTGTTTCTACAAAATATGTTTCCCTACTGATGACATATCATCTGGTGATCTAATGTTGTGAGAAGCTATGTATTTTCACTTTCCTGGATGAAACAGAGATGAAAAGTAGAAATGTACATTTATTGCTGATAAAAAATTCTAATTAAAACAAGCAACCACTGTTATGAATGTCCTTTTCAGGTTATACATTTTTAAGATACAGGAGAACTATTCTGAGGTTGTAAGTCAAATAAAAGAAGTACTTATAAAAATATGAATATGAAAGTAGCTAACTTGATTAACAGGCCCAAGGAGTGGCAACATTTTTCAAATATTGCATTCTACCATTTAAATACTACATTAGTCATCTCAAAGAAGTGGCAAAGCATTATTTTCCTGCTTTTAATACCTCTCACTACAGTCTTAGGTAAATACTCTGATTTTAAATATACACTATGTATCCCATGGTATCTCCTATTTCATGACATCAGATGCTGTTCTTATCAGTAGCAGGTTAATCTACTTGAACCAGTAGTTGGTGGGATTACACCTGCAGTGCATCTTACAAGGGTACATGTGAAAATTAGTAAATGTAGAATATAAATGTCTTAACACAATAACTAAGAAAATGCCAGGAAGGCTATATTAACCAGTGTGATGAAAATGTGTCAAAAGGTCTATAAAACCAGTGTATGGTGCCCCATGATCACATTAATGTACATAGCTATGATTTAATAATAAAAAAAACCATTGTGAATGGTTCAAATTGGCAAGAGAAAGAAATCAGCCCATCAGTGTGGATTGCCTTAAAAAAAAAGTCCCTACCCATAAGAACAATAATATTGAACTAGAAAATGATGTAAGGATGTTCTCCTTAAAAGGCTTGAATGGGGTCCTTACTCCTAAGGCCCCACCCTATGCTGGGCTTCTTCAAACCATCTACAGAATGTGTACGCTTCATTTTCTTTCCACCCTTGTCTTGTGCTGATTGCTGAAGGCAGCTCAGTTAAAACGAGTGATAGCTATAACCCAGTTACAACCTAAGAATAGAGGTAAGGGGTAAAGGGAGGAGAAGGAGGGGAGGGGGGGAGGTGAGAGGAAGGAAGGGGTTTGGTGGGATTACACCTGCGGTGCATCTTACAAGGGTATATGTGAAACTTAGTAAATGTGGATTGTAAATGTCTTAGCACAATAACTAAGAAAATGCCAGGAAGTCTATGTTAACCA
>CAUYPK010161915.1:0-40012 GCA_963574355.1 Loris lydekkerianus
TTTTTGTTTTTGTTTTTGTTTTTGTTGTTTTTTTGAGACAGAGTCTCACTATGTTGCCCTGGGTAGAGTGCCGTAGTGGCACAACTCACAGAAACCTTACACTCTTGGGCTTAAGAGATTCTCTGGCCTCACCCTCCCAAGTAGCTGGGACTATAGGTGCCCTCCACCCTACCTCGCTAGTTAGTTGGGTGGGTGGGGTGCAGTGAGCTATTATTTTACCGCTGTGCACCAGCCTGCGCAACACACGGAGACCTGAGACCCCATCTATTAAATTAAAAAAAAAAAAAAAAAAAAAAAAAAGGCGGCTCGGCTCTCGTAGCACAGTGGTTACGGCACCAGCCACATGTACCGAGGGTGGCAGGTTTGAACCTGGCCCAGGGCAACTAAACAATTACAACAAAAAAAATAGCCAGGTATTGTGGTGGGCACCTATAGTCCCAGCTACTTGGGAGGGTGAGGCAAGAGAATCTCTTAAGCCCAAGAGTGTAAGGTTTCTGTGAGTTGTGACACTACGGCACTCTACCCAGGGCAACATAGTGAGACTCTGTCTCAAAAAAACAACAAAAACAAAAACAAAAACAAAAAACAAACAAAAAAACCCAAGCAGACTCTGGATTCTTTCCAACCTCAGCTCTGTACACACCTACACACCCTGAAGTAAACCCACTGAATGAGTCCCCTCCTCCACCCCCTTCCCCTAACATGAATTGCTAGGGTCTTCCTGCCCTCACCTGGCTGTCTGCACTCCACCAAACCACAGCAATTTTCCTATAATTTCTTCCAATTTTGTCACAGTTCGTGTGTGTCCATTGAGAACTTTATTCCTCTGCTGTGTATTTGATTAGCTCTTCCTGGGATCCCCCCACTATGTTTTGAGGTTCTCCTGGGAAGGAGCTGAGTCTGCTGTACTCTTTCATCCTCATCCCCACCTCATGCACCTCAGGTGCCTACCCCAGAGAGCGCTGCACCCTGAATAAGACTCCAATGGATGCTGCTTACATAAACACATTCCCAAATTGTGGTAAGCTAGAAAAGGCAAATTATAGCAGCTTTGTTTATTTTGTTTTTTAAGATTCTCCAAAACTTGCTCACTTGGCTGATCTAATGAACATTTGTACCAAATATAGGCAAAAATATCAACAGAAGCAAAGAGCTTCCTATTTCCTTCCTGTGATCCATCCCCACGGGACCAATTTAAGAAAAAATAAGGCAGAACCTTGTGTTCAACACCAAAGGCTGAAGAGGCTGGTGGGGAAAGGGACTCTTTCACCACGTGCCAGAACCTTCTTCCTCTCTCCCCACCCCTCCCAGAACACACAGAAAGAGCTGTCCATAGCCAGCCCCAGAGATCCACTGAGCTGGGGAGTTCACTGCCAAAGAACCCAAATGACCTGCTATGGGTGGGCCTGGCTTCCAGTAACCCTCTCTAAGGTCAGAGAAATGCCTGTGCCTCCAAGCAGCCTGTTGCTCATCCCCGCACAAAACATTTTAATCTGTTAATAATTTTTTTGTCCCACATGTTGGTGGAGAAAATGAGCACCACTCCCTAAATTCATCACTAAATTAAAAAATCATTTTTTAATTTTTAAGATGTTTGAGTTATCTTAAGACAGTGACAGGGAAATGGAACCATACTACATAATAATGGGTATTTTTCTTTTCAAATGAGGAAATTTTATAGATATGTTGACAAGATGGTTGTTATATACTTCAAAGTTAAAAAACAGAGGTTGCAGTGTGATGATTCTGTTTTCCAGTAACACTGTATTTGTATATACACATAAGAATTCTGGGAAGAAGTAGTGTATTGAGATTAGGGTCTTATTGTTCATACTATATTATAATTATCATTCTATGGTTGTCCTAGATATCAACATTAGGAAAGCCAGGGGAAGAGTAGCCAGAACGCTCTGAACTACTTTTGGAATTTTTCTATGAGCCCCAAGTGATTTGAAAAAGAGAGTTTTTTTTTTAAAAATAATCATTTGAAAGGATTATAATTAACAGCAGCATACATCTGTTTTTCTTGGTGTTTTATATACACTAATCCACAAGTCACTAATGTGAACTCTAGGGCAGGGTTCATAGCCTTGGTACTGTTGACATTTGGGGCTGGATCATTCTGTGTGGTTGGGGTCATCCTGTGCTTTGTAGGATTTTGAGCAGCATACCAGTTGGCACCACATACACACATCCAGTTGAGAAAACGAAAAATGTCTCTAAACATTGCCAACTGTCCCTGGGGGAACAAAATCCCTTTTCCTACACAGTTAAGAACCACTGCTCTATATTAACCAGGTCGATGAAAATATTTCAAATAGTATATAAAACTAGCACATTGTACCCCATGATTGCATTAATGTACAGAACTATGATTAAATAAATAATAATAATAACAAAAAAACCACGGCTCTAAAGCTGTGGTCCCCAACGAGCATTGGTCCATGGCCTGTTAGGAACTGGGCTTCACAGCAGGGGGTCAGCATGAGAGTGAGCAAGCTTGATCTGTATCTATGGCTGCTCCCCATCAGTCACATCACTGTCTGAGCTCGCCTCCTGGCAGATCTCCCCCACCCCATCCATGGAAAAATTGTCTTCCACGAAACTGGTCCCTGGTGCCAAAAAAGCTGGGGACTGATGCTCTAAAGGAAAAGGCAGCTGCTTGTATTATTCTCCATTTACAAAAGGAGGAAACTGAGGCACAGAGTAATCCATCCACTATCAAACAGTGAGAAGGAGAGTTGGGTTTGAAGCCCCAGAGTGAAACAGTCAGCCACATACCAGTAGCTTTTTAGCATATCAGACTCACTGAAGCCTGGGGGGAGGGGGTATCTATCTTAAGCTGTGGGATCCCACCAGGGACTGGCAGAAGCTCCAGAAAATTTTTACTTTTTCCTATATGTCCTTCTCTGTAATTTCTACTTTTCTTTCTAGCATGTATTAAATCCTTGTTTTCCTTTAAGGAGTTTGGGGTGTCCTATTAGCCATTTTTGCAATAAATAAACCCTCATTCCTTCTATAAGCACAAACACCTCTCAAGAAGAGTCAACTTGAATGAACAAAATACCTGAGGTCCGAAGCTTCTTCTTCTTGCTCATTTTAACTGTTTCTTTAGGAATCTGAAAACAAGCAAAATCTCCCATCATTAAAAGCAGAGCCTGTCAGTACCCAGTGGCCTTGGTTGAGAGCAGAGGTTACCCCCCACCTCTGCCTTGGCCCATCTGGCTGCCCCAAGAGGTCAGATGGGCCCCAACAGGACACAGGATCAGAGCCAGCTTGTGCCATGGCAGAATTCAAACCTCCTCCACCCCGCAGAGAGGGGATTGTCCGTCTTTTGCCCAGGATCTGAGAGCCACGTGGGCTCTGGTCACTGGATTGAAGCCCCTCCCTCTAGGTTGGGGTATCTGGGGCCCTTCCAGGGACACATTTTTTTTTTCTGAGATAGAGTCTCTGTCACCCAGGCTAGAGTGCTGTGGTGTCATAGTTCACAGCAACCTCAAACTCTTGGACTTAAGCAACTATCTTGCCACAGCTTCCCAAGTAGCTGAGACTACAGGCATGCAGAACAATGCTCAGCTAGTTTTTTCCATTTTTAGTAGTAAAGAGGTCTCGCTCTCGCTCAGGCTGGTCTTGAACTCCTGAGCTCAGGCGATCCACCCGCCTTATCCTCCCAGAGTGCTGGGATTACAGGTGTGAGACACCATGCAAGGCCCCACTTATAGTCTTTCCAGGGGCCATGTGGGGCCCTTTGAGGTCGTTTGGGCTCTTAGAGGGGCCATCTGGGGCCCTTCCAGGTACAGTCAGGGCCTTCGGGAGTAGGAGTTACCACAGGCCAATTTCTTCCAGCGTTAGGGGCCAGGCAAGCCAAAACTGCCCTGCGCCACGTTAAGTTCTTAAAGTCTCTCTGTCCTTATCAGGACCAAATTCTGTCTGGGCTTGTTAGGAAATAAGTCGCTTAAATTATTTGCGTTACACTCTTTTGAAAAAATAAAGGCTAAATTGGTCTTCGCGGATGCTTGGGCTGAGAGTCCGGGGCTGAAGGAGGCCGGAGGCCTAGGTGCTGTGGACTCAGCTTCTGGGGTAGCCAGCTGCCCACTAACACCCACCCTGGCAATCTAAAAGTGAGGACTTCTCAGGCCGGGAGCCCAGGTGAGCCCGGAAGCCGTGAGTGACCGCGAGACGAGGCCAACTATTGAGCGACCACCACCCTTCACACCTGCGCGCGCTCCACCTCTTTCCCGCGCCTCGCGAAGCCACGCCCCACGCACGCGCAATACCAGACAGTCGTTACACCCGCACACGCCCCACCCCTTTCCCGCCTCAACCAGCCACACTGCCAGGCGCATGCGTTTCTGCGCAGTGTCTGCCGGGAGTTGTAGTTTTGGTGCGGCAAGGCTGGCAAGTCCATTGGCCTCGCTCAGGTAGAGAGGTGACCGAAGGCCGAGGCGGAAGTGAGGCGGCTAACCTGGGAGGGGAGGACACGGGGTTGGCAGTCGCGGGGCGCTGAAGAGGAGCGCAGGGCTCGGGAAGGGCGCGTGCGCGGCCGCAGGCCCCGGGGGAAGAGGCAGGGAAAGGCCGGGCGCCGGGGTCGGCGGTCCGGGCGTCCAGCCTGGAAGATGCACAGGAGGAAGGGACCTCCGGGACCCCCCGGCCGAGGCGCTGCCGCCGCCCGCCAGGTGAGTATGCGTCCCACGGCCCCACTGGAGAATCCCTCCCAACCCCCGTCTTACTCTCGGGGCAGGCCCCCCCACCGGGAAAGCCCGATCTCCACCCCCCTAAGTGAGACCCTGTCCCCGCCTCCCAAATGAGGCTCCGCCCCCAATGGTTGGAACTGCTGGCCTAGACCCCCCCTAGCACTTGGCGCCCAGCCCCAGGTTGGGGCCACCTGTTGAAGCAGCAGTTCCAGTGGGGAGGAGAGGGGAGGGGCAGCCCTCTGATGTGGTTTGTCAAACCCTTGCAATTAGTTGGGCAAATGTCAGACTCCTTTTATTCCCATTGTACATACGGGGACACTGAGGCTCAGAGAGGTGAAGAGGTCTGCCCAAGGTCATAAGGACTAACAGCTTCTCTAGAGCCAAATGCAAATCCAGAATTGCAGTTGTAACTCATGAGACTGTGCCTGGGCCCCTTTTCACTCTCCCAACGCCTCTGCCCCCTGGGAGAGACATTTGATTTTTTTCAGCTCTGACAGAAGTAGCTCAGGGCATAGCTTAGTGTTAGGTACTCCAGCTTGGCTGACCTGAAGTTCTCTCCTGGCCTCTGGACTTTGGACACTTGATTTCACAGCTCTGAGCCTCAGTTTTCTCATCTGTAAAATGGAGACCTCTCAGGGAGGCCCCCATCACAGGACAGTTGTGAAGATTCATTGGGATAGTTTATGGAAGATACTAGAACATAGCACTCATTAAATGTCATCATTATCATGAATAAGTGGGGCCATATATAATTGCCAATCTTTGACCATTTTTGACTAAAGGAAGGCCAACTTCATATAGTTCAACATAGTATTACTACGTCATAATTGGTCATTAACCAAGATAGAAAGTCAGGTCTGCAAGGCAAAGACTCCACCTTCAACTTCTGCATTGTTGTCAGGGTTTGTAATTGTTCTTGATGCCCCAGCCTTCCTGTATGGCCCCTTCTGCTGGAAGGAAAAGCCCAGGTGTGCAGAGTGGCTGTTTTGGGGAGGGTGTGGAGCCTGTTTCTCCTGGTAAACTTGGCTAGCCACACATCACAGGTGTGGACTCAGGGCAGTGAGTTGGATCTCTCTGCCTACCCTTTGCCCATGTTGATACGTGCTAGAGAGTGTGGCCCATCTTGGGATACCTGTTATGAGCCTGCCCAGCCTCCTGGCACTCCCCCAGAACATGGCTTTCCCCTGGAGACCTTAGTTCCTTCTTCCCAAGGGGGTGCTGGGTCCATCATGCCTATCTCTGGCCAAGTGGTAAATCCCTAGGTCTGACTGGACCTTCACTTTTCTCCCAGCTGGGCCTCCTGGTTGACCTCTCCCCAGACGGCCTGATGATCCCTGAGGATGGAGTTAACAATGAAGAACTGGAGGCTGAATTCTTGGCCTTGGTGGGGGACCAGCCCCCAGCCCTGGAGAAGCTCAAAGGCAAAGGTACAATAGTTAACACACACCTCAGGACGTTTTCTGATCTACCACTATAGGCTGGACTCAGACTGGGCACTGGGTAGATGAGGAAAATCAGAAAGATAAGATCTCTGCCTTCCTGGAGCCCAGCAACTGGTTGAGGGGGTAAGCAATCAACTCTGGACCCAGACTGGGGGGTTCAAACCCCAGCTCTGCCACTTACTGGCTGTGTTGGCTTCAGTTTCCCCATCTGTAAAGTGGAAGCAATAATCATGCTTATATCATAGGAGTTAGTCTTCTGGGGTCCATAGTAGTTCACACAGGAACCACCTAAGATATAATAAGCCCGTGTTCTCGTAAGTCAAACCTGCTGTCCCATGAGATCAGGTCTGGGGTGGGGGAAACAGAGCCATGGGAGAGACCTATGAGTCATTGTGGGATTGCTAAAAGAAACACCTACAATAAAGAGGGCCAGGTGAAGAGGTGGGGAGCACTTCCAGGAGGGGTCATAGCGGGAAAAACCTCCTAGAGCAGATGGCAGGGAGCAGAGGATCCTAAAGGGATCAGGTGGAGCTGAAGCCCAGAGGGCAAATGGAACCTTTAAACATTTGAGTTAATATAGTCAATCCTGATTATTTGTGGATTTCATATTTGTGAATTCACTACTCACTGAAATTTGTTTTTAAGCTCCAAACCAATAATAGCACACCACTTTTGTGGTCGTTCACAACAGATGCATGAAGAGGGGTGAAAAATTTGAGTTGCCTGATACATGAGGTGTTATAAAGCTATGCTCTGCCTTCTTTCAGCTCTTATAGTATAAGCAAAGATCCTTTTTGAGGTCTGTTTAGTGCCATATTTTTCTCTTATGTATTTATTTATTTATTTATTGTAGTTTTTGGCCCAGGCTGGGTTTGAACCCACCACCTCCGGCACATGGGGCTGGCGCCCTACTCCTTTGAGTCACAGGCGCCGCCCTATTTTTCTCATTTTTATGCTTTTTCTTGGTAATTTCGCTGTTAATAATGGCTCTAGGCATAATGTGGAAATGCTGTCTAGTATTTCTAAGTGCTAGAAGGCTTTAATATCCCTTATGGAGAAAACATGTGCGTCAGAAAATCTTTCTGCAGGCTTGAGCTGTCATCCTGTTGGGTATGCGTTCAAAGTTAATTAACAATGCATATATTCAAGAAGGTGTCTTTAAGCAGAAACTTACATAAAGCAAGATTGTGTGCTGATCAGTTGATGAAAACATTGTAACCAGAGGCTCACAGGAACCAAAACCTGAGTTTTCCCTAGGAGCAATGGTCTCATGTATTTACTAATTCAATTTTCAAAGCAACATTATAGAACTTAACTACCATGAATAACAAGAATGACATGAATAACAAGATGCTGACAATATGCTATTAAAAAGGGCTTTGTTTCCCTTTCATCCCTACCACCTCCCTGTGAAGGAGGAACTGGTTATCTCCATCTAACAGATGGAGAAACTAAGGCCCAGAGAGTTAAAGTGATTTGCTCAAGGTCTAATAGTGAGAATGGGACAGAGTTGGAATTCAAACTCAGGTAGCCTAGCCCCAGAACTGAAGCTGTATAAGGAGGAGAAGTGAGACCTAGAAGAGAAGGAAGAGGTCAGCAGAGGGTGGAACCCTTGCAGGGAGGACCTAAGGGTGTACAAGGTAGGGCAGGGGTGGGATATTTGGAGGATCTTGGTCCAGCTGGGGCCTCCCCTTGCTGCCAGGCCCCCTGCCCATGGAAGCCATCGAGAACATGGCCAGACTGTGCATGAGAGACCCAGACGAGGAGGAGGAAGAGGGGACAGATGAGGATGATGTGGAGGCTGATGACGACCTGTTGGTAAGCACCCACAGCGGGATGGGAGTGGGGATTGGGGCTCTTTGCCCACTATCCCCATCCAGTGGACCCTCACATCCTATGCCTGGTCGTGTGACCCTGCAGGCAGAGCTGAATGAGGTCCTCGGAGAAGAGCAGAAGGCTTTGGCGCCCCAGTCACCAATGGCCCAGGTACAACTCTGACAACCCTGCTCCCTTGAATCAGAACCCCACGGACAGCCTAGGGTTCAAGGCCCACCCTTGTCCTTCTGTGGGATATAATATGATGCCTCTGACCCTGGTTTCTCTTTTGGGAAATGGGAACCTGGATTTCTGCCCCACCAGGGTAGGGGAGGCTGGCCCAGGGGTGACAAGTGGCTGATTGCTAATGTGCAGAGGAGTTATCATCCAGACCAAGCCTCTGGCACTTACCACAGCCAAAGCCCTCAGCCCCCTGCCCAGGGGTCGAGGCCACTTTGCAGGAGAGGCTGGCCCTCTACCAGAGAGCAATCGAAGGTGCCAGGCAAGCTGGAGACAGTGCCAAGATGCGACGCTACGACCGGGGGCTTAAAGTGAGTAGGCAGAGGGCAGGGTTCCGGTACTCCACCACCCTGAACCTCCCACACCAAGCTCCCAGCTTCTCCCAACCCCACACTCATGCCTTGTCTCAGACACTGGAGAACCTGCTGGCCTCCATCCAGAAGGGCAATACCATTGATGAAGCAGACATCCCACCGCCTGTGGCCATAGGAAAGGGCCCAGCAGCCATGCCCAGCCACAGCCTTGCACCTACCCAGCCAGGCCCTTCAATCCCACCATCTCCAGAGCCCAAGGTCACCCTGGAGGGTCCTCCCACCACCCCAGCTTCATCTCTAGGCTTGGCTAAGCCACAGCTGCCCCCAGGTAGGTGGTGGGCAAGGCTGGGGAATCCTCAAGTCCCTGGAGTTCATGAGTACTTCCCAAGGGGGATACAGACAGAGAGGTTTTTTGTTGGCTATGGTACTATGGCACTACATATAATATTTACCATTTTAGGCTGGGCACAGTGGCTCATGCCTGTAATTCCATCACTTTGGGAAGCCAAGCAGGAGGATCATTTGAGACCAGCCTGGGCAACATAGCAAGATCCTGTCTCTACAAAAAAAAACTTAAAAATTCACTGGTGACAAATGCCTATAGTCCCAGCTACTGGGAGGCTGAGGCAGAATGATGGCTTGAGCCCAGAAGTTTGAGGTTATAGTGAGCTATGATCACACCACTGCACTCCAGCCTGAGTGACACAGTGAAACCCTGTCTCTAAAAAAAAAAAAAAGATTGATATATTTAGGTTTTGCTCAGTTAGATGCTAATAATAATTGTAACAATAATTCAATACAGAAGAAAAATTTTTGTTTTCTTTGTTTTTGGTGGATTTTTTGTAGGAGACAGGGCTTTTATCTGTCACCCAGGCTGGAGTGCAGTGGCATGATCAGAGCTCACTGCAGTGTCAAACTCCTAGGTTCAAGTGATCCTCCCACCTCAGCCTCCCAAGTAGCTAAGATTACAGACTCAGACTACTGTGCCTAGGTAATTTTTAAAAATGTTTCTAGAGACAGGGTCTCACTATGTTGCTTAGGCTCTGTAAGAAATTTTTTTAAACACCTCAAGAGACAATCACCGGAAATAAAACTAATCCAACGTCAAGGTGTGTCACTTCAACTTAGAGGCCTTTTGGGGAACTATACCCAAGTTTAAAGGAGGGGATCCAGTTGTAAGATTGAAAAAAATACAATGCATGCTATTTTCCAGGTGTTCCCAGATTTTGTGGATAGTGAGTGGTGTACTGTACTATGTTTTTTTTAAACTAACACTTGCATTTGTAGCTTTTTTTCTCTTTTTTTTGTAGAGACAGAGTCTTGGTTTACTGCTCTCGGTAGAGTGCCATGACATCACGGGACTCAAAGCAACCTCCAGCTCTTGGGCTTAGGCGATTCTCTTGCCTCAGCCTCCCGAGCAGCTGGGACTACAGGCGTCTGCCAAAACGCCCTGCTATTTTTCTTTTTTTTGTTGCATTTTGGCTGAGGCTGGGTTTGAACCTGCCACCCTCGGTATATGGGGCCGGCCCCTACTCACTGAGCCACAGGCACCACCCGCATTTGTAGCTTTAAATTTAGAGAAACTTCCCCTAAAAACATACTGAGCATATTATTATTTTATTTATTTATTTATTTTTTGAGACAGTCTTACTGTGTTGCCCTTGGTAGAGTGCTGTGGCATCACAGCCTACAGCAACCTCAAACTCTTGGGTTTATGTGATTCTCTTGCCTCAGCTTCCCAAGTAGTGAGCATATTATTTTAAACTATAATTAACACACTATTTAAAAAGCAGCAAGTCCTTGGGCAGTGCCTGTGGCTCAGTGAGTAGGGCGCTGGCCCCATATACTGAGGGTGGCAGGTTCAAACCTGGCCCTGGCCAAATTGCAACAACAAAAAAAATAGCCAAGCGTTGTGGCAGGCACCTGTAGTCCTAGCTACTTGGGAGGCTGAGGCAAGAGAATTGCCTAAGCCCAGGAGTTAGAGATTGCTGTGAGCTGTGTGACTCCACGGCACTCTACTGAGGGCGATAAAAAAAAAAAAAAAGCAAGTCCTGGGTTTCCTAACTTTGCAAGCACATTGCATAAGTGTATTTTGGATTTATAAGTATACAATAGGGTAGGCAAAAACGGTTTTAAGCACACGGATATATCATTTAGGATAAAATTATGTAGGGAATATGGATGGAAATAAGAGAAGGCTAAAAATTCCCAACTACTAAAAGTGAGACCCATAGTATATTTAAAAAAACAAATTCTTATGTACCCAAAAGAATCGAAAGCAGAGACTGAGACAGATAATTTATACGCCACATTTGTAACAGCATTATTCACAATTGCCAAAAGGTGGAAACAATCCAAGTGTCCATCAACAGATGAGGCATCAACAAAATGTGGTCTATCCCATATGATGAAATATTTAGCCGACAGAAATTCTGACACTTGCACAGCATAGATGAGCTTTGAGGACATTATGCTCACAGAGATAAGTCAGTCATGAAAGGACAAACACTATGATTCCACTCACAGGAAGTCCCTAGAGTCCTCAGATTCACAGAGACAGAAAGTAGAATGGTGGGTGCCAGATGCTGGGGAATTAGTGTTTCGTAGGGATAGAGTTTCAGTTTATTAAGATGAGAAAGTTCTAGACATGCACAGTGATGATGGTTGCACAATGATGTGAATGTACTTAATTCCACTGAACTGTACATTTAAAGATGGTTAAGATAGTTAATTTGGTCAGACACAATGGCTTATGCCTATAATCCCAGCACTTTGGGAGGCCCAGGTAGGAGGACTACTTGAAGCCAGGAGTTTAAGATCAGCCTGAGCAGCACAGCAAGACCACATCTCTTTAAAAAAAAAAAAAAAAAAGATGGTAAATTTTGTATGTATTTTACCATAATTTAAAAGACTGGGAAGTGGGCCAGGCTCATGCCTATAACCCTAGCATTCTGGGAGGCTGAAGCAGAAGGATTCTTGAGGTTAGGAGTTCAAGACCAATCTGAGCAGGAGTAACACCACATCTCTACTAAAAATGGAAAAAAATTAACCACGCATGGTGGCACTTGCCTGTAGTCCCAGCTACTCGGGAGGCTGATGCTTTATGGACCCGGGAATTTGAAGTTACATTAAGCTATGATGATATACCACTGCACTCCAGCTAGGGGGATAGTGTGAGACCCTGTCTCAAAAAAAAGAAAAAAGAAAAAAAAAGGTAGTGAGTTGGTGAGTTTTAAGTCACTGTAATGGTTAAAAGACTATTAATACCGGGTGGTGCCTGTGGCTCAGTGAGTAGAGCACCGGCTCCATATACCAAGGGTGGCGGATTCAAACCCAGCCCCGGCCCAACTGCAACCAAAACATAGCTGGGCGTTGTGGCGGGCTCCTGTAGTCCCAGCTGCTCGGGAAGCTGAGGCAGGAGAATTGCAGAAGCCCAAGAGCTGGAGGTTGCTGTGATTCCTGTGGTGCCAGGGCACTCCACCGAGGGCAGTAAAGTGAGACTCTGTCTCTACAAAAAAAAAAAAAAGACTATTAATACTATTTAAATGTGTGGTGTGACAGTTTTCTTTTTCAATTTGTCCATATTTGCAAAACACTGGGAATAAAATCTTAGCCACTTTTTAAACGTAAGATGAAAACTGATAGATGTTAAATTAAAAATGTAGGTAGGTACATAAATAAAGTTTTTCAAAATTCTCTTGGTGGTGGGGAGTGGTGCCTGTGGCTCAAGGAGTAGGGTGCTAGCCCCATATACCAGGGGTGGTGGGCTCAAGCCCTGCCCCAGCCAAAACTGCAAAAAAAAAAAAAAAATCTCTTGGGGGCAAAATCGCTAAGGCTATAGAGCCTACCAGGCCTAGGGTGTGTATGTGGGGGGTGAGTCCTTACCATATCATCATTAAGCTGTGTGACTTTGGGCAGGCAACAACCCCTCTCTAAGTCTCAGTTTTCACATCTACAAAATGGGCCCAATCGCAGTCTTTGTTGTAAGATGTAGATAAAAATGTTTTGTGCAGTGAACTTGTCCAGGCTCCAGATCCTTCCTGTGTGCTGTTCCCCCTTCCAGGTCCCTGCAGCCCCAGCCCTCTGGCCCAGTTGCAGACCTGCCAGCGCGAGTATAAGCTGGCTGCCCTCCAAGCCAAGCAGCAGGGAGATTCCACCGCTGCTACCAGATACTTCCGTGTGGCCAAGGTGCATCAAAACTGACAGGCGCAGAAAGAGAGAGCAAGATTGTATGGTGGCAAACAAGAT
Source organism: Loris lydekkerianus (assembly GCA_963574355.1). Classification (NCBI taxonomy): domain Eukaryota; kingdom Metazoa; phylum Chordata; class Mammalia; order Primates; family Lorisidae; genus Loris; species Loris lydekkerianus. The sequence goes on from CAUYPK010161915.1 coordinate 12,754, forward strand.
GGGCTTCTGAGTCAGGGAACCCAAATGTGAATCCTAGCTTGGTCACTCCCTAGCTATAGTTTGCTATACCTCTTGGAACTTCGGTTTCCCCTTCTGTGAAATGGGTATGAGTATCAGAAGAGGATTAAGCAAGAAGATGCAAAAGAAGGGACAGAGCTAGGAATTTTCTGTGGTATGGGAGGGCATTGGGGATCCCCACAGGGTTCTGGCCCCCAACTTCAACCTCCCACCCTAATCTTCTCTCAGAGCTTTGATGTCATCTTGGAGTCTCTGAGCCGGGGGGAGCCCGTGGACCTATCTCGCCTGCCCCCTCCACCTGGTGAGGACCCCATCCTACCCATCTTCCAAGATAGTTTGAAGCATCCATTAAGTTCTCCCCTGATGCTGTTACCCCCATTGGTCAGCCTTAGAGACCTCCTGAGGCCAGGCCAGTCTGGGGTGGGTATGGGTAAGGAAAGCCCTTCAATGGACTGGACCTCTCTGTCCCCAGACCAGCTGCCCCCAGACCCACCATCACCAACACCACAGCCTCTGACTCCTGCCACGGCACCCTCCTTGCCAGGTAGGCTCCTGGGTGCCTCTGGGTGGGCAGGCTGGGGCCAGACAGTCTTTCCTTTCCTCAACTATTAATCCTGCCCCCAATCTGGCCCAGATGTCCCCCCACCACCAAGGACCCTGCTGGAGGCTCTAGAGCAGCGGATGGAGCGTTACCGTGTGGCCTCAGCCCAGGCGAAGAGCAAGGGGGACCAGCGGAAGGCTCGCATGCATGAGCGCATCGTCAAGGTGCAAGGAGGCTGGGTGGCGAATGGGCAGCCCCCAAAGACCTCCCCCAGGTAGCCCTAACATGTGTGTCCCCTGCAGCAATACCAAGATGCCATCCGAGCCCACAAGGCTGGCCGAGCCGTGGATGTGGCTGAGCTGCCTGTGCCCCCAGGTAGGCCCTGCTCCTGGCTCCTGCTCTTCCTGCCTCTGAACCTTTGCAGATGCTGTTCCATCTGATGGGATAGGCACAGGGAGCTAGTTGCTTACATATTCAAGAGTTTTGCAAGCTTCTTAAGCAATTGGTAACTTGACATTGATTGTGACAGGAGTGTTTGCATCATGGGAATTGGCAAACACAAAAACTCCGGGGATGTTTTTGAGAGCCTATTTACCAGCCCACCACTGTCCTTTACTTTTTTATTTAACTCATTTCTCCCTAGTCTGCAGATTTTAGCTTTGCAGACACTTGTTTAGCTTTCTATTAGCACCCCACTGGGTCAGAGGCCACCCCTGAGTTCTCAGAAGTGCTGCCTGTGCAGCCTCCATAGGATCAATTATCTCTCTGCATCTTGGTCCTCTGGGACCCCTCTAGGCCCACTGCCCAGCACAGCCCCTCACACCGGATACCCCAGTCTTTTTTTGTTGAAGTCCAATTAAGGCCTGGGGTCTGGCGAGAGAAGCCAAGAGGCATGAGGGAGGTTGGGAATGGTCTAGTATGTAAACAGGACCAGAGCAGCTCCATTTTTGGGTTCAAAGTAGATTTAAAGGCCTAAGACAACCAGGCATGGTGGCTTACCCTATAATTCCAGCACTTTGGGCGGCTGAGGCAATAGGATAGCTTGAGGCCAGGAGTTCAAGCCAGCCTAAGCAGCATAGTAAGACCCCATCTCTACTAAAATTAGAAAAATTAGCCAGGTATGCTGGCACATGCCTATTATCCCCCTTACTTGGGAGTCTTGAGGTGGTAGGATAGCTAGAGCCTAGGAATTTGAAGTTGCTATGAACTACGATGACACCATTACACTCTAGTCTGTAGAGATCAAACTGAGCTCCTACAGGCTGTTCTGCAAGCCAAGCAGAGTAAGACCCATCTCAAAAAACTAAAAAATTGGCCAGGTGTGGTGGCTCAAATCTGTAATCCTAGCACTCTGGGAGGCCAAGGCGGGTGGATTTCCTGAGCTCACAGGTTCGAGGCCAGCCTGAGCCAGAATGAGACCTTGTCTCTAAAAAAAAATAGCCAGGCACTGTGGCGGATGCCTGTAGTCCCAGCTACTTGGGAGACTGAGGCAAGAGAATCACTTGAGCTCAAGAGTTTGAGGTAGCTGTGAGCTATGATGTCATGTCATTATACAAGGGTGACAAAGTGAGACTCTGTCCCTAAGGAAAAAAAAAAAAAAGAAACCTAAAAAATTAAAGCCCAAGACTCTAAGATGGGGGAAGAACATGCATGTCTGCCATGATGGCATGAGGGCTCTCCTCCCTGACTGGGCCCTAACTGGCTGTCCAGGCTTTCCCCCCATCCAGGGACTGGAGGCCACTGAGCCTGTCCAGCAGAGCCTAGTGGGTGTCCTGGAGACTGCCATGAAGCTGGCCAATCAGGATGAAGGTCCTGAGGATGAAGAGGATGAGGTGCCTAAGAAGGTATGAGGGTATTAGGGTGAGGCAGGGGATAGCACCCAAACTAAGTTCAGGGGATCTATTAAGGTAGCCATTGCTATCAGTGTTAGGCCCTTACCCTTGGGTAGTGGACTCCTCACAGGTGCTAGGAAATGTTTTTCTGTTCCATCATCAGCAAAACAGCCCTGTGACTCCCACCGTCCATCCCAAGGCCCCACCCTCAAGGGCTCCCCAGTCAGGACCAGCCTCTGCAGCCAAAGCAGCCCCCAAAGGCACATCCACCAGAGGTAAGTATACCCCTCTGTACCCTGGCTGCCTGTTGCCTGGCCAAGGGCTGGGCAGCACCCACAGAGGCTACCTGTCCACAGCCCAGCAGCAGCTGGCTTTCCTGGAGGGCCGGAAGAAGCAGCTCCTACAGGCCGCACTACGAGCCAAGCAGAAAAATGATGTGGAGGGCGCCAAGATGCACCTACGCCAGGCCAAGGGACTGGAGCCCATGCTGGAGGCCTCACGCAATGGGCTGCCTGTGGACATCACCAAGGTGAACCTCCCAGGCCTCTCCAGGAATTGCCTAGGCACCCACTGTTCAGGCTCCAGTTGAGCCCTTCAGCAGCTGTATGACCCGAAATGTATTAGTCAGGGTCCAGGTTAAGCTGCTATAACAAATAGACCCCTGTAAGCCAGAAGGAGACAGACATTTAAGATTTCTTGCATGTGGTACCTAGTACAGTCTGGGCTCTGCAACAGGTCTGTTAAGGTCCAGCTTCTTTCCCTCTTCTTGTTCTGTTGCACCCTAGGGGAACATCCTTATCCACATGACCTAAATGTATCTTGTCCAGCCTGTGGGAAGGGAGAGAAGAAAGGCAGAGCTAGTGGCTTCCTTTAAAGGAAATGGTAATCACTTATTTGCCCATCATTGGCCAGAACAGTCACATGCCCACATCTAGCTGCAAAGGAGCCTGGGACATGTAGTTTCTTGCTGGACTGCCCTGTGCCTGGCTCTTAGAATGCCATTAGGGAAGGAGAAGGGATCAAATTTGGAGAGACACTTAACGTTCTGCCACTTTGGGCAGGACCACTCACTTTTCTCTGATCATCATTTTCCTCCTTGGGGAAGTGGGGACAATGGCCACCACCTGGAAGAAAAACAGCCATGAGAGGCTGTGTTTGTAGTCCCAGCACTTTGGGAAACCGAGGTGCAAGGATTGTTTGAGGCCAGGAGTTTGAGGTTACAGTAAGCTGCAATCATACCACTGCACTCTAGCCTAGGTGAGCAAGAGAGAGAGAGACCCTGTCACTAAATAAAACAAAACAAAATAGCTGTGATATCTCATGCCATGGAGCAGCATCCTTAATAGGAAATATTTAAGGAGTATATCCTGTATTTGGCCCTGTGCTGGGCACCAAGGACATAGCCTTGAATAAAACGTAAAAATCCCTACCCTTATGGAACAGACATCCTATTTGAGAGATAGCAGGACAAATAAATAAAGCCCTTTATCATGACCCACAGGCCCTGAATGATCTAACCCATCACCTCCCTTCCCTGGCCTCCTCTACTTGCCCTCTCACTCGCTCTCCTCCAGCTGTCTGGTGTCCTCATACCAGAGTCACAGTCCACATGCGGTTCTTGCTACCGAAATGCTCTTATCAAATGAGTGGCTTACTTGCTCACCTTTTTAGGTCTCTGCTCAAACATCACTGTCTTTGGAGGGCTCCTTTGACTGCCTGTCTCAAATTCCCTCCCTTTAACCTGGAACTTTCTATTCCTCCTCCCAACTGTACTTTTCCTGTAGCTTTTATCACCTTCTACTCATGTGATTTACTTACTTCTTTTGAACATCTCCCATTTTGTCCAAGAGAATGTCAGCCCCACAATAGTAGGGATTTTTGTCTTTCTTGTTCACTGCTGTGTCCCCAGCCCCAGAACAGCATCTGGGGCATGATAGAGGCTCTATACACAATATCTTAGATGACCGAAGGATGATCTCATGATGTTGGATGGTAGAGGGACCAAGAGGAAAGAGCAGGGGGCGAGGGATGGAGCCATGGTCAGGGAAGGCCTCCCTAAGGAAGGGTGACATTTTTGTAGGTCCCCAGGTAGGCCCTACCCACAAGCCTCATCCCCCAGGTGCCACCTGCCCCTGTCAACAAGGATGACTTTGCTCTGGTCCAGCGGCCTGGCCCAGGTCTGACTCAGGATGCTGCCCGGCGCTATGGTGAACTCACCAAGCTGTTAAGGCAGCAGCATGAGGTAAGTGGGCCACCAACCTGGGGCAACCAGCTCTGCCTCTGGGAGCAGGACCCTCCCCTCCCCTCATTGCCGTTTCTTCCTTCAGATGTGCCTGAACTACTCTAACCAATTCACCCACCTAGGCAACATTGTTGAAACCAGCAAGTAAGTGCCCCCACTCCCACTAGACATCTTCACCACCTAGCCTACTGCTGTGGCTGGGAACGTAAGCAGGGCCCTTTCACTGGCAGGTTTGAGAAGCTGGCAGAGGACTGTAAGCGAAGCATGGAGACCCTAAAGCAAGCCTTCGCCCGGGGTCTACCCACACCTGCAGCCCGCTTTGAGCAGAGGACCTTCAGTGTCATTAAGTAAGATCCTGATGACCTCTGGCCAGACACCCCTTTGGGAAGGGGTTTGTGCTCTTTGGAAGCCAGCACCAGACTTACCTCTGGAGCAGTTTGGGTGGCTGGTGGGAGAACAGAACATGCAAAGGCCCTGGGGCAGGCATAAGGTACAAGTGAAGGATAGCAAAGGAGACAGCAACAGTGACACATTTGAGGATGATCAGTGACTACAAAGATGTGTATTGTCCCAGAGGGTTGGGTGAGCCTGTGAGAGCCCAGAGACATGTTATAATTTTGGTAGTGGTTGGTTTTTCTATGCCTTGAGGAGTGGAGATCATTCTCTCACTTTCTAGATGAGGTTGGGTACAGCTGCACCAGGGGTAACCCACACCCCTTACCCCAATTCCTCCTTGTCCACACAGCCTGGCTCCCTGTTACTGTATCTCAGCCTGCTGTCCCTGCTTTGCCCAGTTCCTACCATACAGAGAGCCCTTTAGATCCCTCATACACACCAACTGCATTTCTAGCCAGAGTCTTTGCATTGACAGTTTCCTCTGCTCAGACCCTACTCCCCACACCCCACATGGCAGCCGTTTCTTGACATTCAGAGCCTCCCACGATGTTACAATGTCACCTCCCCTTTGAGAGGCCTTCCCTGACCATCTTGTCTAAAGCAGCCCCTCTGAGCACACTCTGTTCTCTTCCCTATTTGAATTCTCTACATAATTGCTCTATTTGTTTCTCTTATATCTGTGGTCATCTTCCCATTTAGATTAAGCATAGGGACATGGGCTGTCTTATTTACTTTTATATCTCCAACAGTAAGGGTATTGGCTGGCACATAGTAGACATTCATTGTGTGCTCTGTATTAACGTTATTCAAACACTACCAGCTACCAGGCCCCCCTGCTGACCCAAGCCCTCCTTTTGGAGTCCCATAGTACTGTTAAATGAAAAAAAGTTTCCTCAGCAGCAAGGGCACTGTCTGGTACTTAGTACGGATTAAGAAATATCAAGTGGGCTTGGCACCTGTAGCCCAGTGGCTAGGGTGCCAGCCACATACACCGGAGTTGGCGGGTTCGAACCTGGCCTGGGCCTGCCAAACAACGATAACTGCAACAACAACAACAACAACAAATAGCCAGGCATTATGGTGAATGCCTGTAGTCCTAGCTACCTGGGAGGCTGAGGCAAGAGAATCACTTAAGCCCAAGAGTTTGAGGTTGCTGTGAGCTGTGACACCATGACTCTGCCAAGAGCAATATAGTGAGACTGTCTCAAAAAAAAAAAAAAAAAAAAATCAAGTGAAGGCCAGGCATGGTGGCTCACACCTACAATCCTAGCACTCAGGAACCCTGAAGTTGGGAGGATTGCCTGAGCTTAGGAGTTTGAGACTAGCGTGAGCAAGAGTGAAACCCTGTCTCTAGTAAAAATTAGCCAGGCATGGTAGTGGTGCCTGTAGTCCCAGCTACTTGGGAGTCTGAGGCAGGAGGGTCACTTGAACCCAGGAGTTTGAGGTTACTGTGAGTTATGTGGACACCACAGCACTCTAGCCTGCCCAAAAGAGTGAGACTCTGTGGCCGGGAAAAAAAAGAAATAGCAAATGAAGTGATGGTCTCCCAGTAGCTAGGGTACTAGCTAGCACATAGCAGGTGCTCCAGAAATACTATCAGATGAAGGAAAAGGTCCCCAGCAAAAAGGTCACTGGCTGGTGCTGAGTAGAACTCAAGAAATATTACATGAAGGGATGGTTTCCAGTGGCTGGAGCATAGTAGGTGCTCAAGAAATTAAGCAAAGGGGCTGGGCGTGGTGGCTCATGCTTGTAATCTTAGCACTCTGGGAGGCTGAGGTGGGTGGATTGCCTGAGCTCATGAGTTTGAGACCAGCCTGAGCCAAAAGTAAGATCCTGCCTCTACTGAAAATAGAAAAACTGAGACAAGAGGATCCCTTGAGCCCAAGTTGGAGCTATGAGCTGTGAGCTATGACACCATGGCACTCTATCCTGGGCAACAGCTTGAGACTCTGTCTCAGAAAAAAAAAAAAAGAAATTAAGCAAAGGGATGGCCTCTAGCAGCTAGGGTGCTGGCCAACACACAGTAGGTACTCAAGAAATATTAAATGAAGGGAAGGTCCCCTAGCAGCGAGGCCACTAACTGATGCATAGTAGTTATTAAATAATAAATGATGTGCAGATAGAAGAAAAGACCCACAAGTTAGCTAATGGCAGACCTGAACAGAGCTCTAGTCTGTCTGATTCTAAAACTCAAGCCCAATGGGGCGGTGCCCATGGCTCAAAGGAGTAGGGTGCCAGCCCCATATGCCGGAGGTGGTGGGTTCAAGCCCCGGCCAAAAACTGCTAAAACTCAAGCCCAGGCTTGGTGCCCATAGCTCAGTGGCTAGAGTACCGGCCACATACACCAAGGCTGGCAGCTTCTAACTGGGACAGGGCTTGCTAAACAATGACAACTACAACAAAAAAATAGCCAATGTTGTGGTGGGCACCTGTAGACCCAGCTACTCGGGAGGCTGAGGCAATGGAATCGCTTAAGCCCAAGAGTTTGAGGTTGCTATGAGTTGTGATGCCACAGCCCTCTACCAAGAGCGAGCAACATAGTGAGACTCTGTCTCAAACTAAATAAATAAATAACAAAACTTGAGCCCAGAAGTTGAGACATCTCCAAAGATGAGGGTGAAGTCTGTCCCCTGCCCCAACTGAGGAAAGAGAAGGCAGGAGGGCAGTGAGGCTGAGGCGTCTGTTTCCCTGCCCACTTGCATGCACGGAAGGATCTTCTCTGACCTCAGCAGCAACGACATGCTTCTATTCATCGGGAAGGGCATCAACTTGCCCACACCCCCAGGTGAGGGGGCTGTAGCCTGGGGTCAGGGTCATGGGGACTGCCTCTCTGCCCAGCTCTGACCCTCTTTTGCCCACAGGGCTGTCCCCTGGTGACCTGGATGTCTTTGTTCGGTTCGACTTCCCCTATCCCAATGTGGTATGTGGGGGAACTGAGGAGGGGTGAGCTCAAGCCCCAATGGGCTAGGAGGTAAACCAGATTAAGGGGGTCCAAGGTTAGGACGCAAGCTGCTGAGATTTCTTGACTGCTCTCTGGTCACAGGAGGAAGCTCAGAAAGACAAGACTAGCGTGATCAAGAACACAGACTCCCCTGGTGAGCCCACCACCACCTCCTGCAGGATAAACATGAGACCATGGTCTAATACCACCCCCACTTCCTCTTGTCTCTCTCTCCTTCCCCTGGCAGAGTTCAAGGAACAGTTCAAACTCTGCATCAACCGCAGCCACCGTGGCTTCCGAAGGGCCATCCAGACCAAAGGCATCAAATTTGAAGTGGTCCACAAGGGGTGAGCCAGGGCCATAGGCATTGGGTGGGCTCCAAGAAGGGGGAGCTGTCTTGGACAACTGTCCTGTCCCCTCTACACACACATATACAGGGGGCTGTTCAAGACTGACCGGGTGCTGGGGACAGCACAGCTGAAGCTGGATGCCCTGGAGACAGCGTGTGAGGTCCGGGAAATCCTTGAGGTAAGAGGTAGACATTCATTGTATGCTCTGTATTAACGTTATTCAAACACTACCTGCTACCAGGCCCCCCTGCTGACCCAAGCCCTCCTTTTGGAGTCCCAGGTATCCCTACTGCCCAGCCCTAAATACCCCAGCACCCTGCTCCATTAGGATCAATTGGAGTCTCAGCCATATTCATGGATTTATATTTTAGAAATCACATTGGTTCTCCCTGGTGCTGTCCCTAGGCCTGCAGCCATCTCTTGCTTCCCACATATAGCAGCTTTTCCCTACCCAGGTCCTGGATGGTCGCCGGCCCACAGGGGGGCGGCTGGAGGTGATGGTCCGGATTCGGGAGCCACTGACAGCCCAGCAGTTGGAGACAACGACTGAGAGGTGGCTGGTCATCGACCCTGTGCCTGCAACTGTGTCCACAGTGAGACCACTGCCCATCAACAGCCCCAGGGAGGGAGGCTTGGTTCAGGGGACCCAGGACTTATAGGATGTGTTCTCTCCTCTGAAGCAGGTTGCTGGACCCAAAGGGAAGGCCCCTCCTGTGCCTGCCCCTACAAGGGATCCAGGGAACAGGTAAGTGGCTGGGCCAGGCCACACTGGAGGGAAGCCACTCTTCATCGCTCAGCCTCTCCTGGACAGTTTCCCATCAAGCACAGATTGGACCATGTCCCTCCCCTGCTTCAAAACCTTTCCTGGCATCCCTTCTCCTGGAGGATCCAGTTTAAATTCCTTGGGTTGGTCTTTAAGACCTTTTGTGATCGACCATTGTCAATATATCCATCCACCTTTCTCCCTACTCCTTTCCTCCTGTCAGTCAGGCCACACATAGTTTTCACTGGCCTCTGGGTTTCTGTGTTCTACTCTCCTGAGCGCCCCACCTCCATCCTTGCTTCCTGCTCCTCTCACCAACTCTGACTCCTCCTTTGGGCCCCAACTTGGCTATCCTCTCCTCCAGGAAATCCTCCCTGACCACTAGGCATCAGGGTATATAGCCATCATCTCCACTAGGTTATGGGCTCCATGACACCACTTGTCTGCCACTGTACCCCCATGCCCAGTGTTTCTGTTGAATTAACAGGGTTGGGCAGGGAGAATCCCTGCAGCCTGTAATCCTTCCTCTACCCCTTAGATCAGCCCGGCCTCTGCATAGCCTCAGTGTGCTGGCTTTTGACCAAGAGCGTCTGGAGCGGAAAGTGAGTGCCCACCTTGCTGGGCCCAGTGGGGCAGGATTGGGAATGGGGGTTCTGCAGGCCCAGTCAGGGTTATGATGGCCTCCTTTGTGTCCTGGAGATCCTGGCCCTCAGGCAGGCACGGCGACCAGTGCCCCCAGATGTGGCCCAGCAGTACCAGGACATCGTACAGCGCCTCCAGTGGCAGAGGGCACAGCTGGAGCAGGGAGGAGTGGGCATCCGGAGAGGTAGGGGGCTTGGGCATGGACATCTGGTAGGGGAGGGGCTCAGGGTGGACATCTGGAGGAGGGACCCAGGATGGGTATCTAGGGGGGAGGGTCTCAGGATGTGTATCTGGCAGGGTAGGGGTGTGGGAATGGGCATGGGGGGGTCAGGTGGCAGAGCCCTACCCTGTCCCCTGTCCCCCCCTTAGAGTACACAGCCCAGCTGGAGCGTCAGCTGCAGTTCTACACAGAGGCTGCCAGGCGCCTGGGCAATGATGGCAGCAGGGTGAGCTGGGCATCAGCCAGATGGGCACTGGGTCACCACAGGATGGGACTGAAGGGATTGCCTATTGACCACCTGCCCCCCTGCAGGAAGCTGCAAAGGAGGCACTCTACAGGCGGAATCTGGTGGAGAGTGAGGTGAGCAACTCTGGAGACAGGGTTGGGGGTGGGTCACTGTGACTGGTCGTGACCAGCCCTGACCTCTGTGGCCTGTCCCCCAGCTGCAGCGACTTCGCAGATGAGAGGCCAATGGCGCAGGCAGCCCCCCAAGAGCAAGTAGCAGGCCCACAGCCCTGGTGCAGGGAAGAGCTGACACGGCCACCCACAAGACAAGTAGACAATCAGCGGACAATCAGTTCTGGACTCGTCCTCCAGCCCAGCCAGAGCCTCCCTGACTGGGGGCGTTGGGGATAATGCTGGCCACCCAGCATGTGCCCCTCACCTAGGCCTGGCTGGGTGGGCCCTAGAGAGTCCTGTTTGCACAGCCCAGGGGTGTCTGGCCTCTGGCCTGCCCTGGAGAGGGGAGGGCAGTTGGGACCAAGCCCCAAGGGCCCCTGCAAGCACTTTATTTCTGTCCCTTCCCAGCCTTAACCCTGAAGCCCTCCTATACCCCAAAGAAGCCGCTGAAGCTGGCCAAGCCCTGCTGGCTCCACAGAGGGTTATCTGGGCCCTTCTGCCCCTCACCCCAGCCCCCAGGGCCAACATATGGAGTAAACAGCCAGGGCCACGCTCAGCTCTGTCTTGTCTTTGTTTCTTACTCTAGCTCTAGTGGCCAGGCTGAGTCTCTACCCCCTACCCAGTTTCCCTAGAGGTGGTTGAGTAGGCACCTGTCAGAGGTGCAGGCTGGGGTGGGGCGGTGTGCTTGTAGAGAGTACGTTCTACTTGCACAAGAAGGTCTGTACATGTCGCCCTGTGTTTCTTGAGCAGGTTGCCTTGGGCGTTTCTGTGTTTACGTGTGACTGGGTCATGCGTGGTGGTATGTCTCAGGACCTCAAAGCCAGCTCTGTTGCTCACTGGTCCAGGACCTTGGATCTGGTGTCCTAGAGCCTCAGTTTCCCAAACTGGACCTTGGGAGGGTAAGAGCCCTACTGCAAGGTTGTATGGAGGAGCTAGTGGGCAGCCCCTCAAATGGTGCCTGCTGCGGGGTGAACAAAGTGTTAGGCTTTATTGTCACCATCATTATCTGCGTGGGAGGGTGTCCGATGGGGCCATTGTCGTCTGTGCACCATGCCCCAGTACCACCTAGCAGAGCAAGTCCAGTCCTTAAGGACTAGGAGAGCCCCAGAAGGGTGCATCTCCTCAGTCCATGACCCAGCAGAGCCCCAGGGGTCAGGGCTGCTCTCCTGGGCCCCTCCAGGCTCAGGAGCCTCCTGCCTGTGGCCCACGTTGGGTGGTGGGTGGCAGCCGGACCAGGACCTGCTCCAGGTTACCTGCAGTGTCCACTACACGCAGGTGTGGGAGGCCTAGGAAAGCCTCAGCAGCGATGCTTGTCCTGTGAAGCCTATTGGCCCTGGACAGAGAGACAGTCATGAGGACAGGTGGCAAGGGTTGGCTGCCACCATCCTGAAGGTTGTGTTATCCAAGCCATTGTCTCTCAGCTGGTTGTGTTGGAGGTAGAGGTGCCTAGGCCCTCCCCTGCCCACCTTGACCTGCCCAGCCACCACCGGGGCACCTGAGGAAGAGGGCACGCAGGCGGGGTGTGCTGAGGAAGGCCTCGGATCCTACGTGGCTGATGCGGTTGCCCTCCAGGTGCAGCTCCTCCAGGGCCTCAGGCAGGTCCGGGGGCACAAAAGACAGCTCGTTGTAGCTGAGGTCCAACACCTGGGCAGGAGGCCAGAAATAGCACCGTGGCAGTGCTAGGCCCTGGACTATTGGGATCAGCCAGCCCCCAGACCCTCCTCGAAGGCCCTCCTGGGGCAAGCCATGTTTCAGGTCCTGGGGCACAGATGATTCTTCGCCTGATTCAATGAGTCACACAATTTCCTCCACACCACACCCCTCATCACCTTCTAACACTCTGTCATTTCCTAATTATGACTGTCATTGATTGCCTAACTAGGATATTTGGGGGGTGGGTGGCAAGAGCTGTGTTTGGTACACAGCGGTTACATCTCCACTGCCTAGAGCAGTGTCCGGCACTGAGATGCTCTAGAACTGTAGTCCCCAAACTCTGGGCCATGGATGGTAGCCATCTGTGTGGCCTGTTAGGAACTGGAGCATAGCAGGAGTTGAGCCACAGGCAAGGGAATTTACAGCCATGTTGGGCGTCGCTCACATCACCACCTGAACTCCCCTCATGTCACCTCAGGCAGCATTAGATTCTAATAGGAGCATTAGCCCACTATAAACTGCGCGTGCAAGAGGTCTAGGCTGCAAGTTCCCTATGAGAATTGAATGCTGCATCCCACAAGTATGTGTAAAAATCATCTTCCATGAAACCAGCCCCTTATGCCAAAAGGGTTAGGTACCACTGCTTTAGAACTCTGGAATTGGTGGTGCCAAAAGCAGCTATAAGCTGAGGTGTTCCCTAGGGAGGTGGAGCAGGTGCTGAGAGAGGATCAGGTGTCAGGGACACAGCACAGGCAAAGGCCGCTAGGCTGAGACTGTCCCAGTTATCCCAGAGCTGGCCCACAGTGGGAACAGGGCCTTGGCGTGAGGAGAACAGGGCAGGCAGCGGAGGGGTGGGGACAGCATGCCTAACCAACCTGCCCCTGACCTGGAGGGCCTGCAGCTCATGCCAAGTGCCAGGCCCAATGTCACCAACTCGGAGCTGGTTGTGTGCCAGGCTGAGCTCTCGCAGCTGGTCCAGGCCGGCCAGTGGCTCAGGCTCGAGTGCACGCAGCTGGTTGCGCTGCAGCTGCAGGGCACACAGGCCAGTTGGGAGGCCCACAGGCAGCCGGGTCAGCTGGTTGCCAGCCAGGTTGAGATGGCGGAGGCTGCACAACCGGCGGAAGGCCCGGCGGTGCACATGGGCGCTGGTCAGGAGGTTATAGGCCAGGTTGAGCTCAGCCAGGCCAGGCGTGGAGGCCAGGTCACGGGCACCCAGCACAGCCACACGGTTGTGGGGCAGCACCAGGGCATGCAGGTGGCGGGGCAGCACCATGGGCACACGCTCCAGCCCATTGCCATAGAGGTGCAGCGTGTGTAGGCCCCAAAGTGGCCGCAGCGCCCCAGCTGGCAGCCCTGAGCTCCCCAGCTGGTTGTGCTGCAGCAGCAGATAAAGCAGGCCCCTCATCCCACGCAGCCGAGCTGCCTCTACCCGCCGGATGCAGTTTCGGCCCAGGTGCAGGACAGCCAGGGTTCGGGGCAGGCCAGCAGGCACAGTGGCCAGTTGGTTGTGGGACAGGTCCAGGTACTCAAGGCTGTGCAGCTTACTGCTGGGAGAGAGGGTTAGCATTGAGCTGGACACTCAGAATATGGGGCCTGACAGAACTTGTAAGGGAGACTGGGGAGGAGCCCTCAGACAAGTTTAGGTAGGAGATTTCAACTTGGGGGTGATGAGTTGAGGGATCTGGGTCAGAATAAAATTTGGAGTGTTTAGGGCCAACAATAGCCTGTGAGGGAAGGTAACCAGAGAAAGTCCTGGGTCTAAGAGAAGTATGTGTGACAGCTATGACATCAGTAAGGAAACGTCAGTGCAAGGCTATAGGGAAGGACACCTGCCTGATGTGCAGTAGGCACTTAGCAAATGAGGCCTGAGTTAGGAGCCACACAGGGGAGGGCAACAGAAGGTTGATACCCCCCCAAAACTATAAATACTCAGGCCCTTCTACCCCCACAATGCTGCACCTGAAGGTGGTAGCATCCAGGCTATTGTCTGTCAGCTGGTTGTGTTGGAGGTAGAGCTCGCGGAGTTGGGTCTGACGGCTCAAAGCTCCTTGGGGCACCTTGGAGATGAGATTGTTCTGGGAAAGGGAGAAGAGAATGAGACAGAAGGTCTGAGAGACAGAGGGCAGAGGGATAGAAAGTTCTTGAGGAAGGGAGTGACAGGGAACTGGCCTTGAGCAAGGCTGCTCAGCAAGTGTTTGCAGGCAACCCATGCCAGTGGAAGTGATCCAAAGAAAGGCTGTTCTGACTGGTGGGATTCTGGGGGGCATTTGGAAAAATGGAAAGTGAGGGGTGCCCCACAGGAGCCTGACCCCCGGTGGGGACAGGAGCAGGGAGCTGAAGGAGGAGCACCTGCAGGTGGAGCCGCTCCAGTGAGGGCGGCAGGCTGGGTGGCAGATAGCTGAGCTGGTTGCTGGAGAGACTGAGGGTGACAACAGCCTCAGAGCCGTGGAAAGCATCGGGCGGGAGGCCAGCGTTGCTCAGCTGGTTGTTATGGAGGTACACGGACCTGAGGGGGAGCCAGGCTCCAGCCACGGGCTTGCCCTTTGCCATCCCACAGCCCCCCACGCCCACCTCACACCCCAGCTTCAGTGTGAGTGTGCAAGCATGTGTGTGTATTTGCATGAGTGTAAGCCTGTGAGTGTGCATTCAAGTGTGTGAGTGTGTGCCTATGTGTGTGAGTTGGGGGTGTGTGTGTGCATGTGTGCTCATGATTGTGTGCAAATGTGTGTATGTGTGTACATGTGAGTGTGCTGGTCTGGGCAAGTGTGCATATGTACGCATGATTGCATGTGAGTGTATGTGTGTGTGGGTTGGGTGTGTGAATGTGTGCATGTGTATATGTGTGTGTTAGTGCAGATACGTCTGAGTGTATAAGCGTGTGTGAAGGTGGGTGTGCATGTGAATGTGAGTCTGTGGGTGTGTATGTGAATATGAGTTTGCATATCTGTGCCCCTATGTGCTCTCTCCACTTCAGTCTCAAGTTCTCTGGAACAGCAAACAGCATACTGGACCCTGTCACCTCCCTCAGGCCCCAGAGTAGAACTCTGACCACTCACACACCCCCAGGGAAAAGTTTTTAATGTCCGTCCCCCGACCTCTCCAGAATGGGACAGTGACCCTTGACATATCTGAGGCCAGGGGGCAAGTGGGGCCAGACTGGGCCAGGGAGTACCTGAGTGCAGGCTTCTCCCCAAAGGTGAGGGGGAAGATCTCCATCACTTGGTTGGCAGCCAGATCGGCAACACGGAGGGAGCGGGGCAGGAACTGGGGGGCCACGGAGAGCTGCAGGAGCACAGCCCACAGCCGCTGGTCCTGGTGCACCCTGGATCCTCCCCTAGGCTACTCTCTGGCTGGGTTGGGGCTGGGGGCTCACCTTGTTGTGGGCCACATAGATGTGCTGCAACTGGGTGAGAGACTCAAAGGCTTCATCAGGCAGGCCTAGGGGTGGGGTCAGTGAGGAAACCCCAAGCCTGGCCTTGCCATTGTGGTGGGGGTGGGGGTGGGCTTCCAGCTGCCCCAGGGCCCTGGGCCAGTAATTGGCAGAGGTTCCCGCAGGCCCTCAATGCCCCCTCCTCCATCCTCCCCACCCTGTCCCTGCTCCAAAGCCACAGCGGTCCCCCTCCAGGCCTGAGTTTCCATCCTGCTCAGCAAAGGGCAGTTCTGGGAACTGCCGCAGTAGCAGCTGCCCGCAGCAGCCCCGGGTGGAGTAAGGAGCAGCCAGGACCTCACCCTCAGAGGAGATGAGGTTGTTGTGGAGGTTGAGAGTCCGCAGGCTGCTTAGACGTGACAACTCATTATAGGGGAGCTCCTGGAGCTGATTGTTCTGCATGATTGGGGCAGGGCGGTCATATCCCTGACCCTGGAACCATTTGCCCCAATTGACCCCAAGCCCTATTCTCAGCTCCCCATCAGCCCAGACAAGCCCAACTCCCCATTGCCCCACCCCACACAGCCCTAAAAATGCCTAGATGTCAACCCCCCAACATCCCCACAATCAATACCAAATGCCCCATCACCCTGGCCTCAAACAATCCCATAACCACCAAGGCCTTGGTCTGATTCTCATCATCACACAATCTACCACACGCAAACACCCGCATTACTACCAAGACTTTGACTACTCCATGCCCCATAATCAACCCCCAAACTCCCCATCATACAACCTCAACCCCATAACTGTCAGGATGCTGATCCCCACCCAACACCCTCTAATCCTCAGCCTCTCCCACATCCAGTGTCTCTACCCAGGCTCCCGAAGCTATTCCTGGCCTCTGGATCTCACACCCCCACCCACCCCGGCACTCCCTCTCCCTTCTCTTTCCTTCCCTGGGCCCCACCTGCAGGGAAAGGTGTTGGGTTGCCCTGGTGATGTTGTCTGGGAATACTCGAAGGTCCAAGCCATCACAATCCACAGTGTCTGCCCGGGGGCAGGAGCAACGTGGGGGGCAGGCCCGGGGTGGTGGCTGCGAGCTCTCCCCCAGGTGGGGGAAGGCAGCATCCTCCATGCCACTGGTGGCCTGGGGGCCCAGCCACAGCAGGAGAAGCAGCAGGCTTAGCTGCTGGGAGGGTAGGGAGGGGTCAGCGTGTCCCCAGGCCAGACACAGTGTCATCATAGCGACTGGAGCATCCCCTCCTCTGGGGAGGGACTGGGTGGCAGGGCAGGTGACAGGGTAAGCACAGACTGGGCAATAGCCAGTTGGCAGAGCCAGGGGTGGGGGTCAGCCAGGCCCCACCCTCAGACCCTCCCCTGCTCTACCCTTAGACCCTTCCCTATCCCACCTTACCATAACCAGCCCCAACTCTGCCTTCGTCTGAGCTGCAGACCAGGGCTCCTTAATGGAAACCAGGCAGTCACCTCCTGGAGCTTCTGCTGCGGCTGCTACTGCCCCCCATGTCTCAGCCCAGGCCACCACTCCCCCCAGCGCTTACACGCGCGCGCACACACACACACACACACACACACACACACACACACACAGCCTGTTTTTCCAGGGACTCAAGGGGCACTGGCCCTCCCCTTTCTCCACCCCAGGAAGGGCAGGCCCTGGGGCAGGCAGCCAGATGGGGTGGTGAGGACAGGCCAGCCCATCCCCTTGATCCCCCCTCCACCAGCAGCCATCCCAGCTTTGCTTTTGTAACCTCAGCCAGCCTGGGCTGGGCCATGGGAACAAGGAATGTTTGGGGAAAAGCTGAGATTTGGCCTGTCTGGTATTTGGGCCGACCGCAGGGACTAGGGGTATGAAAGGAGGCATGAGGGAGGCTTCGGGGAACAGGGGTGTCCCTGAGAAGGAGCTGACGCTGGTGGTGAGGAGTCAAGGGAGGCCTGAGTTCAGCATGCCCACCCAGATGCCAGCGTGGGGGTACTCTTGAACATGTCTGCTGCCTGGGCCCCTCCTTCCCACTGCCACCCAGTCTCACTGACAGATAGATACCCCATTTCCCAAATTGTCCCACAGCAGCCAGAAAGAAAATTACATGTATCTAGGCACTAACCTGGTGGTTAAGGGTATGAGCTTGGTGCCAGTCTGCCTGGGTTTAAACCTGGGCTCTGCCACCTCTCTGGGCCCCAGTTTTCCTCTCTGTAAAGTAAGGTCATGGTTGTCTGATGCCCAGTGGTGTAATAAGGATTAAATGAGATGGTGCAGATGAAACTTCCACATGAGAGTGGAGCATGTGCTATAGGGTTGGTGGTGAGGAAGCCAGTCTCTGGCTAAAGTCAAAACCCTTATTCCACCACTTACCAAGGGGGGACGTCAGTCAAGTCCCCTTCCTGCCCAAATCTCAGCTTTCCCACATGTAAAATGGGGATTACAGAGAGCCCTTTCCCTCAGAGTACTGTTGTGAAGCAAAAAGAGGTATTGGCTAGAACATTTTAAGAATGGTGTTTGCTCAGCTTGGGAGTGGCTGAGGCAGGAGGCTGGGCTGGGCCAGGCAAGGGCAGTGACAGAGTTTGGGGGTCTTGAGGTAGAGACTGAGATGAGGATTGAGTGTGTTTATTCCAGAGAAGAAAGGCATTGATACAGGGACAGAAGGGGAGCCATGAAGAAACGGTGAGTAGGCTCAGCGCCTGTTTATCAGCAGCTAGAGCACCAGCCACGTACACCAGAGCTGGCAGGTTCGAACCCAGTCCGGGCCTGCCAAACAACAATGACAACTACAACCAAAGAAAAAAAAAATAGCTGGGACTTGTGTTGGGCGGCTGTAGTACCAGCTACTTGGGAGGTGGAAGCAAGAGAATTGCTTAAGCCCAAGAGTTAGACGTTGCTGTGAGCTGTGACACCACAGAACTCTACTGAGGGTGACATAGTGAGACTCTGTCTCAAAAAAAAAAAAAAAAAAAATTTTTAAAATTAGTTGGGTTTGGTGATGCATGCCTGTAGTCCCAGCTATTCAGGAGGATGAGGTGGGAGGATCACTTGAAGCTGGGAGTTGGAGGTCAGCCTGGGCAAGAGCGAGGCCCCATCGCTACAAAAAATAGAAGAATTAGCTGGGCGTGGTGGCGCACCACATAAGCTGTGATTGCACCACTCCACTCCAGCCTGGACAAGAGAACAAGACCCTATCTCAAAAAAGAAAGAGTGAGGGGCGACGCCTGTGGCTTAGGGGGTAGGGTGCCGGCCCCATATACTGAGGGTGGTGGGTTCAACCCAGCCCTGGCCAAACTGCAACAAAAAAATAGCTGAGTGTTGTGGTGGGCGTCTGTAGTCCTAGCTACTTGGGAGGCTGAGGCAAGAGAATAGTCTAAGCCTCGGAGTTGGAGGTTGCTGTGAGCTGTGTGACACCACGGCACTCTACCAAGGGTGATAAAGTGAGACTCTGTCTCTACAAAAAAAAGAAAAAGAAAGAAAGAGTGAGGGAGGAAGGAAGGGAGAGAGGGGAGGGAAGAGAGGAAAAAGAGGATGAGAGGAAAGAACGAAAGAAAGAGTTATCAAAAGAGTAATCAACTTGTCTAGAACTTTTCTGTTTCAGAGCTCAAAATCTGCATCCCAAGCAACCCTTAGTCCTGGGCAAATAGCAATGGTTGGCAGCTGGGGCTCAGTTCTGCTAGGAAAAGCTGAGAGACTGGATAAGATGTCAACCTCAGAATCCCCCCACCTGAGGGTAGTTATTTGTTGAGAGTTGCCTCTGAGGAATTTTAATTCCTTGGTGCTTTGGGTCAGCCTGGAGGTCAGCCAGGCTGATAGGTCACCCAAGGACTCATAAAGCATGCCCAAAGCCCAGAGTAATGGAGGAAATAGGCCAGGTGTGTCCCTGCACCCAGTGGTGAGGCTAGAGGGGGAATGGTAAGTCCCAAACAGCACCTGCCACAGTGGGCTATGGGGTTAAGCCATGCAGAAATGACCAAAGGTACATCAGAGGGCAGGAAGAAGATGTGGGGAAAACAATGGAGAGAGGATGGCTGTACTAACTCACCCTTCCCAAGGAGGAAACACAGACCTAGAGAGGTGATTATATGCTCATATTTCCCAGAACTGTATGACCTTCTGAAGGTCTCTCCTTCTCACCTGTGACAAGAAACAGGTTATTCTTAGGCCAGAAGAGAACAGCAGGCCCTATCCCAAGTTCTCCTTGCGGGACCAGTGACCACTAGATTGGACATGGGGTAGAAGTCCCTCAGTCTTTCTAGCAGAGTAATGGGGCTAGTCCGGGTGAAACTAAACTACTGCATCAGTCCTAGCCCCAGGGAAACAGCAAAATGACAGGCTTCTTTCAGTCCAAGGGACTCAAAACCCAAATTAAACTAGCTAATACAAACAAGGGCATTTATTGGCTCATGAATTGAAAAGCTAGAGGGATGTATCCTTCAGGCACAGCTGGATCCAGGAGCTCAAATAATGTCCTCCAAATGGATTCTCTCCCTACCTTTTGACTCTACCAGCAGGCTTCTCTGTGTAATGCTAAGATATTCCCAATAGCACATGCATAAGTTCCCTGATTCAACAGAAAGCCTCAACCTTGAATCTCATTGGCCTAATTTTTGTCACATGTCTATTCAGAACCAGTCCCTGTGGCCAGAGGGATGGAATGTGCTGATTGGCTAGGAATGTAACCATTGATGCGCTGATTACCACTGGTCCCATAAATAGCCCACTGGCCTTATCTCCCTACAACAAGCTAATCTCCCTCCACCCTGCCCAGCCCAGCCCTGCCCAGCAGGGATAGCAGGGACAGCAAGGAGTATGATCCACCAATGTAGCATAGAGCCCAGCATAATGAACATTTAGTAACAGAATGCATGTAGGACTGTGTCTATATGCAGAGGGAAGGTTTGTATGCAGAGGGAGTAGCGGCAGTAGTGCCTCGAGGCTCTGGCCTTCGGGTATGGGAAGTGTTGAATCAGAGGGATAAGAGAGAATTGCAGTAACACTGTGGACAGCAAGCTTGGTTATTTGGTTAGGAGGGTGGAAGAACAGGTGGATCAATATGAAAGGGAACAAGAGGTTGAGGGAAAATGCAGTCTTCCAGTAAGAGGGAAGGAGGAGTCTTAACTTGGTACCAGTGAATGATGCCAAGGGACATCTTGGGCCTACCCCTTCTCGTCCTCTCATGGAGTCCAACCTCAAGACAGAGGCTGAGGCCAAACTTCTTATCAGCTGATAAGATTCAGACCTAGTCCATAAATCACTGATGTTTAACTGGACATACAGCTGCCTGGAATAAATAACTATATAACTCAGCCTCCATTATAGATAAGTGTGGCTATATGTCTATGTTCTGGCTAAAGGGATGTAAACAAAAGTGACATATACAATTTTGAGGAAAAGCTGGAATGTAGGTGCAATGGCTGGAGCTCTAACAGCCATTTTGGCCCATGAAATTACCTTGGGAATAGGGGCCTTGACTGGTGGAGGAACAAGATAGAAGCAATCTGGGTCCTGCATACCATGGAAGGCCATGCCGCTTCTAGACTGACCAATGCTAAAGGAGAGATCCTGGCCCTAAATAGTACAAGACAATAGTACAAATAAAACTCCTGATGACAGATGAGAGAAGCATCAGTTTATTGGTCACAATTACAGCCCAGGGGAGGATAGACACTATACACCATGCAGAGCCACATGGAGTGGGGGAAAGATGTACTTGGAAGCAGAATGAACAAGCAGGGGTTGTAGCAGGCAGACTTTGTAGTGACAAAAGGGTAAGGTGAACTCTCATTCTTATAGGAGGACATAATTGGCTTGTTCAAATAATTTCACAGGTTGTCAGGGAGGTGAAACCTATTGTGTTAAGGACTAAGTGGGGTGCATCTAGTCTGGCTAATAGGAATTAGCCAGATAGTCTTTCCCACTGGGTGGGGATAGGGGGTTCTGTCTGATGAAGGCAGGGAAGTTCATCAGGCCTTTGGAGCCACATGAGGTTCAAAGATATCAAAGCAGCACAGCATGCCTGTAGTCCCAGATACTTGGGAGGCTGAGGCAAGAGAATTGCCTAAGCCCAAGAGCTGGAGGTTGCTGTGAGCTATGACGGCACAGCACACTACCGAGGGCGGTAAAGTGAGACTCTGTCTCTAAAAAAAAAAAAAAAAAATGCAGCACACCAGAGAGAATTTCAGGCCTTGCCATATAGCCAGCTCTAGTCATCTTGAAAGTTAGAGAGAAACAGGAGACTTTTCTTTTGTTTAAGCTACTATTTTTCTTTTTTCCTTCTACCTTTTTTTTTTTTTTTTTTTTTTTTTTTGAGGTCTTACTCTGTTGCCAGAGCTAGAGTGCATTGGCATTGTCCTATGCAATGTCTCTGCAATGGATATGTCTCTACAACCTCCAACTCCTGGACTCAAATGATCCTTCTGGCTCAGCCTCCCAAATAGCTGGGACTACAGGTGTGTGGCACCACTCCCAGCTAATTTTTCCATTTTTTGTAGAGACAGTCTTGCTATGTTGCCCAGGCTGATCTCAAAATGCTGACCTCAAGTGATCCTCCCACCTCTGCCTCCCAAAGTGTTTGGATTACAGGCCCGAGTCACCTCACTCAGCCTCTTCTTCTTCTTAAAGACAGAGTCTCACTTTATCCCCCTCGCTAGATAGGGGGCATCACATCTCACAGCAACCTCCAACTCCTGGGTTTAGGCGATTCACTTGCTTCAGCCTCCTGAGTAGCTGGGACTACAGGCGCCTGCCACAACGCCCAGCTATTTTTTTGTTGCAGTTTGGCCGGGGCTGGGTTTGAACCCACCACCCTCAGTATATGGGGCCAGTGCCCTCCTCACTGAACCACAGGCACCACCCCTCTTCTTCTTTTCTTTTGCAAGCTGAATCTAATCCTAACTGTTCTAGAGAGTACTCATGGAGGACAGAATTGAAGCCACAAATGGCATTAACCAAAGAGAACAGGTAGATTGAGAGAAGGGAGACAAAGGTAGACCCTTGAGGGATGCTTATACTTGACAGGTGGGCAGGAGAGGGAATCAGTGATGGTCACGGAGAGGGAGGCTCAGAAAGATATCCGGAACCTGAGACCAGCTGATAAAACTGAAAATGTGTCTACCTTGTGTATGAGTCAGGGAGGCAAGGTCATTCTGTGTAACAACCCCAAAGGTCAATAACTAACTGTGGAAATGGTCACCCACATAATACAATCCAAACAGGTCATCAGGGCCTTTGTGCCACACAGTCACACAGGGACCCAGTCCAAAGGAGGCTGCACCATCTCAGTCTCCATGGTGGCTGTGACAGTGGGAGAGAAAAATAGCTATTTGGTGCTTCTACCTGAAGTGCCATGCAACGCTTCTGCTTCCATCTCATTGGTTAGGTTTAGTTACATGATCCTGCCTGAGCACAAGGGGTGGGGGGATGAGTGTATGTGTAATATTTGGAGTTACTCTTACTGAGATAACTGATAGCTGGCAACTTCTTCTTCTTCTTTTTTTTTTGTAGAGACAAGAGTCTCACTTTACCACCCTCAGTGGAGTGCCGTGACGTCACAGGACTCACAGCAACCTCCAGCTCTTGGGCTTCCACGATTCTCCTGCCTCAGGCTTCGGAGCAGCTGGGACTACAGGCGCCCGCCACAACGCCTGGCTATTTTTTGGTTGCAGTTCAGCCGGGGCTACGTTTGAACCTACCACCCTCGGTATATGGGGTGGGCGCCCTACTCACTGAGCCACAGGCGCTACCCGCAACTTATTCTTCTTGAAAAAATCTTATACTGCCCCCCCCAAATACATATAAGGACATTTTCTGTAGCCTTGTTTATTGGAGTGAAAGTCCTATCTTACCCTGGATAACACACTCTGTTTCTTTTATTTCTATTTTTTAAATTTCTATTTGTTTTAGAAACAGGATCTCACTCTGTTGGAGTGCAGTGGCAGGATCATAGCTCACTGAAGCTTTGAACTCCTGTGCTCAAGTGATCCTCTGCCTCAGTTTCCTGAGTAGCTGGGACTGCGGGCACATGCCACTATGCTTGGCTAATTCTTTCATTTTTTTCTAGAGATGGAGTCGCACTATGTTTCCTAGGATTTACACTCTGTTTTTTCATATCTGTATTGGTCAGAATCCTACAATAATCAATAATACTTCTACATGTACTTGTGTGTTACTTCACAATGGGGATTATTACTGACAAATGCTTCACTGGGCGATTTCTTTATTGTGTGATTCTCACAGAGTAGGCAAGTATACTTACACAAACTTGGATGATATACCTTCCTGCACACCTAGGCTGTATATAGCCCATTTCTCTTGGGCTACAAACCTGTAGAGCAGGTTTCTGTACTGAATACTGTAGGTAACTGCAGCACAATGGTAAGTATTTAAACATAACTAAACATAGAAAAAGTACAGTAAAAATACAGTATTAGAATCTTGTGATATCTATGCCCTAGCCCAGAAGAAGGTGGATGCCCCAAATCAAGGAGAGAGAAAGCGGCTCTGTTCTATCAGGCCCTCAATGGATTGGGTAATGCCTGCCCGCATGAGGAGGGCAGGTCTTCCTTCCTCAGTCCACCAAATCAGCTGCTCTTTCAGAAATACCTCCCAGAGCTCATATTTTACCAGCTATCTGGGCATCTATGCTCAGGCAAGTTCCAACATAAAATCAATCATCATGACATCTCTGATCAACTATCTCTTTCTCAGACACCCTCCCATGCCTGATCTACTGATTGGATGCAATATATTTTTTCTCTCTCTTTTCTTCCTTTTCTTGCTTTTCTTCTTGGCATTTCTCACATCTGATTTACATATTTGCTTATTGTCCATTTCTCCTGGTAGAATGTCAGCTCTATGAAGGTGGGCACTTTGCCATAGTCACTGCTGTATCCCAGCACCTAGAAGAGCATCTACTATACCAGGTGATCAAAAACATGTGCCGAATAAGTTGAACTTGGGGGCGGGGGGTAATCTCATAAGAGGGGAATAGATGAATAGAATAAGTTATATTAAAATAATAGAGCTGGGCATGGTGGTTTGCACCATGGCATTCTGAGAGGCTGCAGCAGGAGGACAGCTTGATCCCAGGAGTTTGACGCAAGCCTGTGCAACATAGTGAGACCCCACTTTTAAAAAAAAATTTTAATTAGCTGGGTATTGTGGTGTGTACATGGAGTTCCAGCTACTTTGGAAGCTTCAGTGAGGTATAATTGTGCCACTGCACTTTAGGCTGGGTGAGAGTGAGACCCTGTCTCAAAAAACAAACAAAAAAAAAAGGCTCGGCACCCATAGCACAGTGGTTATGGTGCCAGACACATACACTGGGGGTGGTGGGTTGGGACCCAGCCAGGCCAGTTAAACAACAATGACAACTGCAATAAAAAATACCCAGGTGCGGCACTTGTGGCTCAGTGGGCAGGGCACTGGCCCCATATGCCGAGGGTTGGGGTTTGAACCTGGCCCCAGCCAAACTGCAACAGCAACAAAAAATAACTGGGCCTTGTGGCAGGCGCCTGTAGTCCCAGCTACTCAGGAGGCTGAGGCAAGAGAATCGCCTAAGCCGAGGAGTTTTTTTTTTTTTTTTTTTTTGCAGTTTTTGGCCAGGGCTGGGTTTTAACCGGCCACCTCTGGTATATGGGGCTGGCGCCCTACTCCTTGAACTACAGGCGCTGCCCTAAGCCCAGGAGTTTAAGGTTGCTGTGAGCTGTGAGCTGTAAGCTGTGACACCACGGCACTCTACCATGGATGACATAGTAAGACTCTGTCTCCTCCCCCCCACCAAAAGTCAAAAACATATGTCCTGGCTCAGCACCTGTAGCTCAGTGGCCAGGGCACCAGCCACATACACCAGAGCTGACAGGTTTGAATCCAGCCTGGGCCTGCCGAACAACAATAACAACTGGCAACTAAAAAATAGCTGGGCATTGTGGTGGGCGTCTGTAGTGCCAGCTACTTGGGAGGCTAAGGCAAAAGAATCGCTTGAGCCCAGGAGTTTGAGGTTGCTGTGAGCTGTGACATCATGGCATTCTACCAAGGACGACATAGTGAGACTCTGTCTCCAAAAAGAAAAAGTAGTATAGGTTGGTATAACCACTTTAGAAAATAGTTGGGCACATACCAGTAATTCCATTCCAATGTATGTGGCCCAGAGAAACTCTTACCCTGGGAGATAAGTATATGAGTCTTCCAGGAGCACTGACTATGATAACCTCCAAACTGAAAATACCCACATTTCCCATAACCAAGCATACCTTACATGAAAGTGAGAATGACTCCTAGCACTCTGGGAGGATGAGGCAGGTGGATTGCCTGAGCTCATAGGTTTGAGACCACCCTGAGCCAGAGCGAGACTTTGTCTCTAAAAATAACTGGGCATCAGCTGCTAAGCAAAGGAGGTCCTGGGGCTGCAGGCAGCAACCGCAGAGAACCATGACTGACTGCAGTGGGCTGATGGTGCCCTGCGCTGGGGCCCCGAGGATGCCCTCTGGCAGAGAGGTGGGAGCAGACTTCAGGCGAAAAGGCCACTGTGCACTCTGGGGGAGACACAAGGCCGCCTGGCCCTGGGCAGGGTGGACACACAGAGAAAAGAGATCAGGATGGATTCTGTGTTGAGCAGCAGAATTTCCAGATGAACTAGGTGTGGAACATAAACAGGAGAGGAGGCACAGATGACTGCACGGTTTCTAGCCAAAGTGTCAGGAAGGACAGAGCTGACCTTGGCTGAGGGCCACTGGAGAACTGGAAGCTGGTGGGGACTATGGGAAGTTCTCAAAGAAGTACATCCTGGACTCATCACCAGAGAAACTGCACAAGGAGTTGGAGGAGGAGCTCACACTCAGCAGCACAGATCTCCACAGCCATGCCTGGTACCAAGGCTGCATCCCCCGACAGGTGAGTGGCCCTTGAGCTGGGACCTCAACCCTGGACCCTTCCACATACCACCTCAGCCAACACCAGTTCCGGCCCCAACTCTGAAATATTGCTTGGCAGGTTCAATCAGAATGGAATGGAATGAGGTCTAGCTCTGCCATGTATTTATTGTGTGACTTTGAAAAGATGCTTCACCTCTCTGAGCCTCAGTTGCCCAATCTGTAAAATGGAGGATAATAATAGTACCTACGTCAAAGGGTTGTTGTAAAAATTAAATGAAATACTGCAGGCAAGGTAATTTAAAAAAAAAACAGCTGGGCATCTCTTGTCCCAGGCTACTTGGAAGGCTGAGGCAAGAGAATTGCTTGAGCCCAAGAGTTTGAGGTTGCTATGAGTTGTGACACCATGGCACTCTACCAAGGACAACAAAGTGAGACTCTGTCTCAAAAAAAAAAAAAGTGAGAATGAATGAACCCCAACTACAGACAGTATGATTAAATCAGGGCGGTGCCTCTGGCTCAAGGAGTAGGGCGCTGGCCCCATATACCAGAGGTGGCAGGTTCAAATCCGGCCCTGGCCAAAAGCTCCAACAACAACAAAAAAAGAAATCAAGTAAACAATATGATTAAAACCCAGGATTGCACTGTTGAGTGAAACAAATCAAGTTATAGGAGACTTCCACCAATATGAGTCCATTTGTATGAATGTACAAAGCAGGCAAAACAAATAATATATCATTTACAGATATAAACCTATGAGAATGGCTTGGCACCTATAGCTCAGCGGTTAGGACACCAGACACATACACAGGGGCTGGTGGGTCTGAACCTGGCCCAAGGCTGCTAAACAACAACAACAACAACAACAACAAAATGGCTGGGCATTGGGTGGTGCCTGTGGCTCAGTGAGTAGGGCGCCCGCCCCATATACCGAGGGTGGCGGGTTCAAACCCAACCCCGGCCGAACTGCAACCAAAAAATAGCCGGGCGTTGTGGCGTGCGCCTGTAGTCCCAGCTGCTCGG
>CAUYPK010161916.1:64-27877 GCA_963574355.1 Loris lydekkerianus
GCTTTATATAAAGAGGAGGCTCCCCTGGTGTGATGTGGAGAAAGAGGAGGCTCCCCTGGTGTGATGTGGGGAAAGAGGATGCTCCCCTGGTGTGATGTAGAGAAAGAGGAGGCTCCCATGGTGTGATGTGGGGAAAGAGGATGCTCCCATGGTGTGATGTGTTGAAAGAGGAGGCTCCCCTGGTGGGATGTGGTGAAAGAGGAGGCTCCCCTGGTGTGATGTGGGGAAAGAGGAGGCTCCCCTGGTGTGATATGGAGAAAGTGGAGGCTCCCCTGGTGGGATTTGGAGAAAGAGGAGGCTCCCCTGGTGGGATGTGGAGAAAGAGGAGGCTCCCCTGGTGTGATGTGGAGAAAGTGGAGGCTCCCCTGGTGGGATTTGGGGAAAGAGGAGGCTCCCCTGGTGGGATGTGGGAAAGAGGAGGCTCCCCTGGTGTGATATGGAGAAAGTGAAGGCTCCCCTGGTGGGATTTGGAGAAAGAGGAGGCTCCCCTGGTGGGATGTGGAGAAAGAGGAGGCTCACCAGGTGAGATGTGGAGAAAAAGCAGGTTCACCTGGTGGGATGTAGAGAAAGAGGAGGCTCCCCTGGTGTGATGTGGAGAAAGAGGCTCCCCTGGTGTGATGTGGAGAAAGAGGAGGCTCCCCTGGTGTGATTTGGAGAAAAAGGAGGCTCCCCTGGTGTGATGTGGAGAAAGAGGGGGCTCCCCTGGTGTGATATGGAGAAAGAGGAGGCTCGCCAGGTGGGATGTGGAGAAAGAGGAGGCTCACCAGGTGGGATGTGGAGAAAGAGAAACAGAAGAACATGTAAAGTACAGTTTATATGGTCCAGAAGAGTTGTATGTGAATTCGATATATAATGTCATAATATAATTTAAAAGGTATATATACCCAACTTGAAATTTCTGTGATCCCTCCCAAATTTTCAAAATTGTTCAAGAATCACAACGTTTCCACTTGTTCAGTTTAAGTAATCTATATGCTGAACTTTAATATTTTCAAAAAGATGTGCTGTATCTATTATAGGGTAAATGGTACTGTAGCATTTATGACAGGCCAGTCTTTGTTCTAAATATCTTGTGTATGTAAACTTATTTAATCCTCAAAATATTAACACTTCTCTGATGTAAAAATCCTTTCTTGTATTTGAGTAAACTTCAGTTATCTGGAACTCAAGTAACTGGCATTCTCAAACAGCCAACACACAACCTGGCCAAAAAGGTGTAAAAAAAAAAAAAAAATCAGATGTACCACGTGCGCTGTTGGTGAATCAACACTCCACGTGTCCCTCCCTCAGCCACCATGCCTTTGTTCTAATGGTTTTAAGTGCAAATGTGCATTACTTGAAGTTAAACAAAAATATGGTACTGCGGCTAAAAAGTGTATTGACTGCCATTTTATTAAAATTGAATATTGCATTTACATAGCTGTTTTATGTATTTTGTTCTTTTACTTTTGTTTTTCTTTTTTAAAAATTTCCGGATGTTATGGTTAACACCTGTTTTGTTCACACCCTTTGGTTTTGCACAGATTGAGTCAGGGATATAAGCGTGTCTCCCACCAGGTATGCACTGTGCCCAGCTTGATTTTTATTGAGATTTATTTCCATCCATGCACTTGAGTATTGAAACACAGTAAAACTGTGAGCAGTAATTAAAGTTTCTCTTTATTTTAATTTGCTTTTAATTAATGCATTTCAATATTAACATCTAGCCAATGCAGCTTTTATAGTATGATATGGTACAGCATGGGGCATAGAATTAGCTAGGTATGTTTTTAATAGTAACTCTCAAGAAACTGGAAACTGCGTTTGTCCGGAATCTACCAATCTCCATGGGAGCCAGCTAACAGGGAGATTAATGCACTTGAACCACATAGTTATTTAACTGCATTGGAAACGTCTGCAAATACTTGGGCAACTCAAGTTCTGCACTTAACTTATTTACTATTATCAGAGTTGAGAATCTCTTTAACATATTCTGTGACAGTGCCACGTAAGAGCTAGTGATAATGCAATAAAATGTGCTAAGAAATCAATAACCTGCAAAGGAAATTAAACAAGATTAAAATGCCACAAAAAAGACCAAGCTGTCTCCACAAACTGCTGTATGTGTGTTAGTGAGTATTCTGAGAAATATTGGTGATAATTTTGAAGAATCATGAAAGCATAGTTAAAGCAACTACCCTTTTAGTTTTGCAAAAACAATCATATAACCAGGCAAAGATAATGAGAAGGTGCCGACTGCAAGTTCAATGCTACTGAAATGTGCTTCTAACTCAAGTTACCATCTGTACCAAGGTATAAGGTATTCCCAGTGATCTTAAAGGAGATAGTATATTTACATATAAATATTTTTGCAAACATTTATTGCACTCAGAAAGTATACCCATATGTAAATATGTTATAACGTTTAGAGATGCGAGTGATCTGGATGGCGCCCTCCCTTATTTATGTTTAGTCAATGAGAAAAGTAGCCTTAAATATTTCCATTCTACTGTTGTGTTATGAATTTAGGAGTTGGACAGGCTTCTCCATTCTACTGCTGCAAATCTCTGAGATTTGTCTTCTCAATGTCACAAATCTTCAAAGTTGACTGAAGAGTAAATGAGATAATGTGTGTCAAGCACTTGATACAGCACGGACTCTTGACCTTTGCCTCATACCATCAAAATGACAATGGCCAATCTACAATACTGTAGCATGTGTGATCTAAATATCTTATTTACATTAACTTGCTCAATCCTCAGACTACCTCTCTGATGTAAATACTGTACCTTCCCTCCCATCTTACAGAGAACTTAGAAAAATTTTAAGCAGCTTTCAGCAGTTCCTATAACTAGAATGTGGCTAAATTGGGATTTGAACCTCAGAAATCCAGTTTCTAAAGTCTAAGTGCTTCTTCGTGCTCACCAGCAGCAAACACGAGCTCAGGACTTAATCCCAAGGCACTTACAGACTGTTGCTTCAGCCTAGATTTTCACTCATGATGTATCATTCAGCACTCAAAATAAGACCAAATTAGATATTCATTGATGACACTGATGAGAGATTGTCAACAAATCAGTCACTGGACTGAGTTTGGTATGATTTCCCATCCAGATGCACGCTCCAAAGAGAACTAGGGCTCTTTGACAAAGTTTTGCTGAAGGATTGAATGAGTCAATGAATACACATCAAGAAGCCCAGTATCCCTGGAGTTACAGATATTATAGGTGCAAGGACTGAGATGAGCTTTAAGAAGCAGGTCCAGCCAGTCCATGAAGGACCTTGTTGTTGATAAGGAAAGTTGTGTCTTTCTCCCAAGGTCAGTGGAAGCATTAAAGGGCTTTCAAGGGGCTGGAGCACCATGATCACGTAACAGAATGTGAAGAGATCATTCTCTCTGCAAGGTGGAAGACGGTGAGAGATTTGGGCTCAATGAGGCTCAGAGGAACAGCAAGGCTATGCTGTGGGGGGAGAGGTGACCACTTTTCAGGTTGTTCTCACTTCCACTTCTCTGCTTTTCCCGGGCTCTGCGTCCCAGTGCTTTAGCAAGACTGGGCTGCTGTAAAACATGTCCACAGCTGGTAGCTTATCAACAACACAAATTCACTTCTCACAGTTCTGGGTGCTGGAAGCCTGAGACCAGGGTCCTGGTGAGGACTCCCTGCAGGGTTGCAGATTGCTAAATTCTCACTATGTCCTTGCATGGAGAAAGGGCCCTCTGGGGTCTCTTTTGTAAGGGCACTAATTCCATTCTGGGCAGCAGAGTCCCAAGTCCCAAAGACCTCCAAATACCCTCACATTGGAGGTATGGTTTCAAATAAGAATTTTGGAGGGACATAAACATTCCCTCTCTAGAACCTACAATCCCTTGCTGGCTGGATTATGGCTGGGTTTTTCCAAGGGTAACAGTGGCAGGAGATGTGAGGGCAAAAGCAAGGGAGAACCAAGGTAGCAATCCCAATTCTACCTGCTGACAGTTTCGAAGACAGTGTCCTCCATGTTCTCACTCCAGTCCTCACTTCCCGTAGCTCCTCTTCCTGCAGTCTCAGCTACCACGGGGCGGGTTCCGCCATAGAGCTAGCTCCCACGGGGGGTCCTCGGCCTCTAGCGGGGCACACTTTGCCTTGCTTCCCACCACAGGGCTGACGACTGCTGCCTGCAGTTGGTAATCTCTGGGTGACCTCTTAGTCCCGTGTGCTTCTCAACATTGCTCCATAAGACTGACCAATTACCTCTATTACATTATGTATCTTTGAAAAACTGAGATGATTTCTGTTTTATTCATTGAACACTGGCAGATACGGTTCTATATTCTGCCACATAGATACCTTTGTTTAAAAAATTAAACTGTATTATAGACAAAACTATTTCTTTTTTCACATAGTGCAATTTCTTCCAGGAAGAAAAGAGTACTTTAAAACTAATAAATAGCATAGCAAGTTTTTTTAGAAACAAAGGTTACATCATTTTATCTTTTCCTTTCTGGGTACCAGCTCCAAGTTTTCAGCACTTGTAGCCCAGAGCAGAGGAGAAATGTCAGCAAAACCCCGATGTTGCACATACTGATGCTTGGGAGGAAAGATTCTAATCATTGCTTTTATTTTGCTGTCATCTCTTCAAATAAAATGGACATCATGGCCTTTTTATGTTTTTCTATTTTCCATTAAAAATGATAGATCTTATTACACCATATTTCTGCTGCAAATTAGCTTAATAGCAGTTAGCACAGTATATCACTGGTGTGGCCCAGCTGCTATTGTTTTTATTGCGGTAAACAGTGCCTCAGGGTAATTACCTTTGAGACCTCAAATGCGTTCTCATATGTAAAACCCATTCTTTCATGTTTTGTGTTTTGAAGTATATACCCTCAGAGTTTGTTTTATTTTCTCCTATTTATTTCTTTAGAATGACCATTGCAAAATCAGCTTTAGATGTTCTCCTATAAGCTTCAAGGAACACATCCAAGGGCACAGGAAATGAAGCCCACGTCTTTCAGAACCGAGAGGTATTTAACACTTTGGCAGGACTTTGGGACTGTGTGGGAGCCGTGAGTGATGATTCTAGCTCCTGCCTTTGCATGCATTAACTGCTAGTCGCCTCTGAATAATTGGCTAAGAATATTGGTTAACACGTCAAGTGAAAATGTATGTGGCGCTGCCTGTCTTCATTGTCCCAGGAGAACATCTGTCCACTTCCCAAATCCACTGAACAATTTGGCTCTCGTCCGCGGGCTGGCAGCTTGTCCCAGGGAGGCCTCCTGCCACAAAACAGGGATGGGGGACATTTGGGCTTGAGTTGTGTTGGCAGGTTTTGTTGAAACACTCGGAGAGTCATTGTACAAAATTTGCCCGCTGGTGATATTAGTCCTTTATTTTTGTGAAAGTCAAGGGGAATAAAAAAAGCCACACACAACTTCTGTGCAGAGAAATGGCTTTGGGTAGTTGTAGCTCTTTGGGAATATTCGTGTTATTCTGTAAATGTGTTTTGAACATCTTTCTCCAGGTTGAAGATTGAATACTACCCCAGAACTACTCTGTTTTGCACAGAGAATCAATTAAAATAAATAAATAAATAAACAAAATATATGTACATTATATATATATATAAAGTATATATATACTGTATATATACAGTTAAAAATAAGTATCGATCTCTTCTTATAGTAAAGTATACAAACTAATCTAAGGAAGAAAGTCATTGCGTCTGCATGAAAAATGTATGCAGAAAAATTCAACGAATTCAAAAATATCCAAATTCAAAAAAAATTCAAATTCAAAACTTTCATAGTATAATTGTTTAAAAACAAATTAAATCAAGGACAAATTGTTTGACCAGACTTACGACTACAAATCACTGGTAAAATATAGATTTTTAAAACTCAAAAAGCCAATGTTTTTGTTGTTGTGCTTTGCATATTCCAAGTTACTCCTGGGCGTTCTGTCTTCATCGTCCCAGGCTATTGGCCCCTAAACTTAAGGGGTACGCACCGCTGAGAATCACCTGTGTTGTTGGCCTTGGCTTGAGGACTTTTATCTGGGATCACCCGCCAGCATTTCCTACTAACATTGAAGGCTTTTTCTATGCATATATCACACATTTTTTTCCTGCTTCTTTTCTTTCCTCATGAATAAACTATTCTAAACTTCAAAGTCAGCCTGTAGTTAGGGTCTCTGAAAGGAGCAGGGAAGGTGCCGATTACCAAAGAAACTTTTTCCTTCTCCTCTTCTGACAGTTAGAGACATCAGCCCAACTTTCTGTGGTTTTCCACAGGACCGATTCCCAAGACTTCCAAAGGTTATTTGGTCTGTTTGGGCATGAATAATTTCAAAATTATTATTTTTTTGCATAAGTAAAATAAACAAGATTTACATGTTCTCCCACAGTGAACTACAAGTCTCACTTAGTGTTTTCCCTCATACACAGAAGTGAAAATAACTAAAAGATAAAACATCCTTGGAGCTGATAATCCTACAGTAAAACCAAACAAAACCAAACCAAAAAAAACATTATCAGGAGAAGGGTACCTATTTGAAAAATAAAATTCACAAAAGCAACTTTCCTGTTTATGAATGCTTAGCATTTTGATCTTGCACTTTCTCTCCTTTGTATGGAAGTGAATGGGTTTAATTGTAACATGTAATTAGCATAATCTAAGGTTGCCCTGGGCAATATTTCCTAGCCTCAGGCCAACCCTCAGACCTGCCAGTCCACAGACTCCTAGGTGCACCTTGTTTTAGGGGCAGCAGAGTTCTGAGACATGGTTAGAGCCTTCCTGTGCGTACCTCTCTTCTTCACCTCCATAGCGGGGACCCTCGCCATTTCACATTATTCACTGCCTCACAGACTGAGGAACTTCGTGATTACTACCACAGATTAAGTGAAATAACCCCTTAAAAATGCTGAGGCCAGAACATCCCGCACCCTAAGCATGTGGTGTGCGGTGTTTACATTCAATCCTTTCCTTCCCGGAGCCTCTTTGAACTCAGGGTGCACTTGTTATGTCTGGCACGTGACTCTCAGCTCCCTTTGATCACTTTATCTTGGACTGGCTCCTACCTTTTGCAGTTCTGAACTGTCTTGGTAGTCAGGACCCTTGGGAACCCCAACTTTGGCTGGGTTGCTTGTCTCTTATCTGAGCAGGTTTATATATATACTGCTCCCTTCTTCACAGGCGATGGGAGGATTCAGAGCTATTTGGAGCTCAGCTGCTTCATAAATCACACGGCATTTCAGCTTATTTAATATTTTTATGAATAATTGTGGAGACAAAGAAAAGAAGGGGCATTTGTATTACTTAGGGAGCTCAGGGGTGTCTGTGTTGCTGGTGGCTACATCGCACTCAGGGAGAGTCAGCTCTGCTCCAGTCTGTCTGCCAAATCTGGACAAAAGGTGTCTGTCATTCCCATCCAGACGAAAGAACAGCAATAACAACAATATGTGCAGATTCGGAGTTATCTGAAGCCAGGGCGTTCTGTCTTTTTAGCCAAGTTTGAAAGAGCAGAGGGTGTCTCCCATGCCAAACACGCAGGACACACAAACATTCTACACAAGTCCCACCTCCAACCTGCTGCAATCTGCCCTCAGCCTGAACTGCAGATCCGGCTCTGCAGAAGTGTCCCGCGGAGCTCCTGTTACACATCCTGGCATCAGCCGCTCCGAGCATGGTGAGGTGCGCAGAGTTCTCGGTTCCAGGGGAAGAGGTTTGTGGTTAAGAGCACCTGATTCCCTCAGATCCTGATCCTGCCCCTTCAACAGAGGAGTGACCTCTGGAAAACTTCTCTGTGGCCCAGGTTTCCTCATCCGAGAAAACAGGAATTTAGAGTTGGGAGGAGTGAGGTGAGTCACACAGAATTCGAGGGCAGCTCCCAGAACTTAGCTCCCTTACACGCGGGCACAGCACTTGCTCTCCTTACTCACTTAAGGCCCTCTGTGATCCTACTAGATGCAATCCAGAGCTTCCCTTTCTAGGAAAAAAATGAGTGGAAGTGGCGGAAGTGCTGGAGTCTTTATTCTGTCTATGCTGAGTCCTTGCTCCAATTTACTCCTAAGGCATCAGGACCCCCTGCTCACAGTGACTCAGGGGAAATTATCTGAAATTCACTGCACTACTATGAGAAGATTACTCTTATAGAAACCTAAGTGAGATCTCTACAAATGCGGTTGAAGGAAAAAGGAAAAACCAGGACTGTAGCTATAATTTCATTCATTCATCCAACCATTCATCAAAACTTTCTTAATGTTTACCACAACCAGGTGCCCTGGTAGGTACTGCCTGATACAGAAATCAAGACATGGTCTTTCAGAGCCTTGTAGGGACCTCATACCCACCAGGAGTTTCCAACTTTTATTTTTTTCCTGGAACATTGGAAAGAGAAGAGTTTTTTTAGACCATTAAAACAAAAACAGTAATGAAAACTGATGAATAACAATAACAAAAAGTCCTTGCAAAATCTCTGTGATACCCAACACCACAGATAAACAAAGCAGGCCTCAAATAATCCACGTGCAGCCCGTGGGCCACAGGTTGGACACCCAGAATGAGCTACATTATGATGACTGCTGCAGTGACTTATGGGTAAAAACCTTCAAGAGCATAAAGAGGGCCTTCCCTTATTTTCAGTGAAGCCAAAAAGACAAGATGGAAGAGAAAAATTTATATATTCTAAGGAGGATTAAAATCATATCACCTTGTCAGTGACTTACTTGCCTACCTGCTGGGCTTCTACTTCTTTTAATGTTCAAATTGGCTGTGGTTGTTCTATAGCTGGCAGGAGTACCAGTGCGCCTTACAGAGTCAAAATGGGTATGATCAGTTATAGTGCTGGCTGCAGAATCTCTCTAATTTCTCTGTAAAGAAAGTTTAATCCATGCTACAGGCTTGTAAAAGTGGATTGGTAACTTGTCTCAAAGTTCCATTGTTTAGAAATCACATATTTTACATAAACTGTACGATTTCTTTTATTGTGTGTGTGTGTGTTTTGTTTTGCTTTTTGAGACAGAGTCGACTTCTATCACCCCATGTAGAGTGCAGTAGCATCATCATAGCTTACTGCAACCTCAAACTCTTGGGCACAAGGGCATCCTCCTGCCTCAGCTTCCTGGATAGCTAGACTACAGGTGCACATCACGACTCTGAGCTGTAGACTGTGTGTTTATTTGGGGTGAGTTTGCAGTGCTAATTAAGATGCCACTGTCCTATTAGGCCTTCACTACATCTGAGCCCAAGTCTCTTATTATCCAAATTGTGAATTAGCAAGTAAAAACTAGATATTTCCGCTTCCACCAACAAATTAAGGGAGAAGCTGAATAATAGCTCTTGTGTGGCAAAATTTTTGTCTTGGTAGTTAATATGTAGAAATTATATTTTATATGATTTCCTTTAAAGCATTATATTTTGCATATTTTTATTAAAAGCAGCTAACTATTCTGGTTATTAGGACAGAGAATTCTTTATAAGTTTGTCAAGAGTTTGTAACTTAAAAAAACATCTTTCGTATGTGATGTTCTTACATCTTCGTAACATGCTTGCCATGTTGATATTATCATTTCCATTAGGCACATTGAGGTTCTGAGCAGTTAACTTTTGAATCCAAAGATACGGAGCTGAGAAATTTGAAGGTTTTAAAACTGGGCTTTCTGAATCCACATTTCTAATCTTACCCTTAAAACAATTCAATTGAGTTTTAGAAAGCAATACTACTACTGAATTTAGGAGTTGTTCAATATTATGAAGACTGGTGTTGTAATTTCACATATAAGGAGATAGTTTAAATGAAGTCTGCTTGATATCAGGCAGAAAGAGAATTCCTATCTACTGTTTCTGTTTTTGTATTTCTGTAACATGGAATTGCTCAATTCTTTCTAGGTAGGAAGCTGACAAATAATGAAGACTATTTGTCAAGATTTCCCTTTCCATAAATTTTATGCCACTTGATTTCCTCTGTATATTAGTCAGCAATCGTTTAGGTAACAGGGAGTTTTAAAGCCAATTCAAGATTGCTTTTAATTATTTCTATGGATTTGTGAGAAAAACAAGATTATAGTGTTTAGCCAGGAGATATGAAAAATGCCTTTTTTTGTTTTCTAAATCATAAATATGCTTCTTTAATCATCCGCATTTAAAGGACATTTGGACTGGAAACTATAATTGGAAACCTGTGTCCCAGGAGAGGTTAGCCTATTTATTAAAAATATCAATGTGTTTTCAGAGTTACAAAACTGAGTTCTAAAGAGGCCTGGTATTCTGTAGCTGGGAGTGGAAGGGTAAAAGGTGAATTGTATTTTTTAAGCTTGTCACTTTGAAAACTCCTTGCTGCAAAACTCAATGCGTTTCCAGCGCTGTCGACTTCACAACGGCAGTGAAGCGGGAGAAGCAAAGGCATCTTTGGAAGTAACTACGCGTAGCAGCGCTTAATCTCTCCCCAGGCTTGTGAGAACTTGTTTATCTGGCTGCCTTTTCCAAATGCTCTCCGCTTCCTGGACAATGGAGTTGGCAACGTGGAGACTGTAGCTTCATAATAGAGAGGCTTTAGGGAGAGAAACTTCCCTTTAAGTAGATCTAAATGGATCTGCTTATTTATTTATTTAGATTTATTTAATAAATGACTTCTCTGCAAAAAGAAAAAAAACGTTCAAATCATTATTGAATATATTCTGGTTCCATTCTGATCTCATTTTTTGGGCTATTGAACCCTTTTTCATTGCGTATTATGCTACAATTTTATGGTAAGTGATACCACCATATGCACTGAAGTCATTTTTAAAATGACTATGATAGCATTTTTCATATGATACTGAACAGTTCATTAGTGAATAACATCTCTATTTTCCCACCATCTCTGAAATGGCACACGTGCATAACCAGAAACGGCTGCCTGTATTCTGGACACAGTGGCATCACCACTGAGCTCTCTTGTGATTTTAGTCAAAGCTTTTGACTTCAGATATGCACTATGTTAATAAAAGCCTGTATCAAGGTCATTGCTGTTTGCAAGGAGTAGAAACACATGAGAAGAAGAAAAAATAAGGTTTACTTTGTTAGAATAGAGGAGAAAATCAAAGAAAAGTTATTTTAAGTTTAGCTAGGCTTCATGCAGATCGATCACTTGAGGATTCGAAGGTCAGGAAACAAACTTATGAATTAAGATGTGTATGTCAACGAAGATACTGGATGCCCACGTTCTATAGCTAGGAGAAGTAAGAATATTTAACATATCAACAAATGTAAAGATACTTTAATTAGAGATATTATAATTGAGAACCTAAAAAACTAGCACAGAGCAAGCCTCTTCTGATTCCCACGGCACTCTCTGCATTGTCGAGGCTGTGGTCCTTCTGACTCCCACAGCACTCTCTGCAGTGTCCATGCTGTGGTCCTTCTGATTCCCGGCACTCTCTGCAGTGTCCAGGCTGTGGTCCTTCTGACTCCCACGGTACTCTCTGCAGTGTCCAGGCTGTGGTCCTTCTGATTCCCGGCACTCTCTGCAGTGTCCAGGCTGTGGTCCTTCTGACTCCCATGGTACTCTCTGCAGTGTCCACGCTGTGGTCCTTCTGATTCCCGGCACTCTCTGCAGTGTCCAGGCTGTGGTCCTTCTGATTCCCACGGTACTCTCTGCAGTGTCCAGGCTGTGGTCCTTCTGACTCCCACGGCACTCTCTGCAGTGTCCAGGCTGTGGTCCTTCTGACTCCCACGGCACTCTCTGCAGTGTCCAGGCTGTGGTCTTTCTGACTCCCATGGCAATCCTGCAATGTCCAGGCTGTGGTCCTTCTGACTCCCACGGCACTCCTGCAGTGTCCAGGCTGTGGTCCTTCTGACTCTCACTGCACTCTCTGCAGTGTCCAGGCTGTGGTCCTTGTGACTCCCACTGTACTCTCTGCAGTGTCCAGGCTGTGGTCCTTCTGACTCTCACTGCACTCTCTGCAGTGTCCAGGCTGTGGTCCTTGTGACTCCCACTGCACTCTTCACTGTCCAGGCTGTGGTCCTTGTGACTCCCACTGCACTCTCTGCAGTGTCCAGGCTGTGGTCCTTCTGACTCCCACGGCACTCTCTGCAGTGTCCACGCTGTGGTCCTTCTGACTCCCACTGCACTCTCTGCAGTGTCCAAGCTGTAGTCCTTCTGAGTCCCACTGTACTCTGTGCAGTGTCCAGGCTGTGGTCCTTCTAATTCCCACGGCACTCTCTGCACTGTCTAGGCTGTGGTCCTTCTGACTCCCACTGCACTCTCTGCAGAGTCCAGGCTGTGGTCCTTCTGAGTCCCGCTGCAGTCTCTGCAGTGTACAGGCTGTGATCCTTCTGAATCCCACTGTACTCTCTGCACTGTCCAGGCTGTGGTCCTTCTGACTCCCACTGCACTCTCTGCAGAGTCCAGGGTGTGGTCCTTCTGAGTCCCACTGCACTCTCTGCAGTGTATAGGCTGTGGTCCTTCTGACTCCTACTGCATTCTCTGCACTGTCCAGGCTGTGGTCCTTCTGACTCCCACTGTACTCTCTGTACTGTCCAGGCTGAGGTCCTTCTGACTCCCACTGTACTGTGTGCAGTGTCCAGGCTGTGGTCTGTCTGCCTCCCACTGCACTCTCTGCACTGTCCAGGCTGAGGTCCTTCTTACTCCCACTGCACGGTCTGCAGTGTGCAGGCTGTGGTCCTTCTGACTCCCACGGCACTCTCTGCACTGTCCAAGCTGTGGTCCTTCTGACTCCCACTGCACTCTCTGCAGTGTCCAGGCTGTGGTCCTTCTGACTCCCACTACTCTCTGCACTGTCCAGGCTGAGGTCATTTTGACTCTCACTGTACTCTGCAGTGTCCAGGCTGTGGTCCTTCTAACTCCCACGGCACTGTCTTCACTGTCCAGGTTGTGGTCCTTCTGACTCCCACTGTACTGTCTGCAGTGTCCAGGCTGTGGTCCTTTGGTTTATCACCTTGTGGCTGTAAGATGGCTACTACAGCTCCAGACAGCATATCCTTCCTTCACACCACCCAAGGAAAGCAAAGGAACCTCAAACTCCTGGGCTCAAGCAATTCCCTTGCCTCACAGTCCCAAGTAGCTGGGACTACAGGCACCTGACACAATACCTGGCTATTTTTAGAGACAGTGTCTCATTCTGCCTCAGGCTGGTCTCAAACCTGTGACCTCAGGCAATCCACTTGCCTCGGCCTCCCAGAGTGGTGGGATTATAGGCATGACGAGCCTCCACTTTCCTAATTAATATTTCTTGAGTACTATTTAAGTTCCCGACATTGCATTCACAATGTTTGGTAGATTTATTTCTTTTTTATTTAAAATAAATATGGGTGGAGACAAATATTTTCAGTTATATGGATCAGTTTTTTAACATTTGAGGCTGGTCTGTAAGTATGCCCATTACCCAGATACACATTTCTTGTATCTGTTAGGTAAGTTTTTGCCCATCTCTTCCTCTATCCTCTCCCTTGCTTGATTTCCACCTAGTTTTTCTTCTCTGTGTGCACTTATGTGCTCATTGGTTAGTACCAATTCAATAGTGAGTTCGTGTGGTGTTTGCTTTTCCATTTTTGAGATACTTCACGTAGGATAATGGTCTCTAGTTCCATTCAAACTGTTGTAAAAGGCATTAATTCACCCTTGTTAGTGGCTGAGTAGTATTACGTGATATATATGTCACATTTTATCCATCTACTCATGAATTGATGGACACTTAGGTTGAGTCCACATCTTTGTAATTGTGAATTGTCTGCAGTAAAGATTCAAGTGCAGGTGTCTTTTTGATATAATGCCTATTATCCTTTAGGTAAATACCTAGTAATAGGATTGCTAGATTGAATAATAAGTCTATTTTAGTTCTTCGAGGAATCTCTATACTATTCTCCACAAAGTTGTGCTAATTTTCAGTCCCACCAACAGTGCCTACCTGCCTCCATAACAGGGTTTATTGTTTTATGACTTTTAAATAAAAACAATTCTAACTTATTGTGGTTTTAATTAGTGACCAAAGATTGATTCAATGCTTATTGGCCATTTGTCTGTCTTCTTGTGAGAAGCTTCTGTTCATGTTTCATCTTTTGCCTGCTTTTTAATGGTATTGTTTTTTCTTGCTAGGTTGCTTGAGTTCTTTGTAGATTTTCCTTATTAGCCTTTACTGGATCTATAGATTTTAATATTTTCTCTCAAAGATTATTTTCCTTGGCTGTGCAGAAGCTTCTTAGTTTGATCAAGTCCCATTTATTTCTTTTGTTGTTGCTATAATTTCCACTGGGATTTTATATATAAATTTTTGCCTAAGCCAATATCTGGAAGGGTTTTTCCTACATATTCTTCTAGAATTCTGATTGTTTCATGCCTTATATTTAAGGTTTTTATTCATCTCCAATTAACTTTGGGGAGTGGAGAAATATATGGATCCTGTTTCATTCTTCTTCATGCGGCTATGCAATTTTCCTACCACTATTTATTGAATAGAGTTTCTTGTCCCTAGTGTATATTGTGGTATGCTTGTTAAAGGTCACTTAGCTGTATGTAGCTGTATCTGGTTTCCTTTTCTGTTCCACTGATCTCTGTCTCTATTTTTGTACCAATACCATTCTGTTTTAGTTTCTACAGATTTGTAGTATAGTTTAAAGTCTAGTGACGTGATGCCTCCAGATGTATTCTTTTTGCTTACAATTGCTTTGGCTATTTGGTCTCTTTTCTGGTTCCAAATAAAGCACTGAATTATTTTTTCTAGATCCATGAAATGTGACATTGGCATGATTGCATTGAATATGTAAATCAGTTGGGTAGTATGAACATTTCAGCAATGTCAATTTTATTGATCTATGGATTTGGTAGGTATTTCCATATTTTTTGTGTTATCTATGATTTCTTTTCTCCACATTTCATAATTATCTTTGTAGAGATATTTTACCTCCCTGCTGAAGTATATTCCTCAGTATTTTATTTTTTGTGACTATTTTATTTTATTTTATTTTATTTATTTATTTATTTATTTATTTATTTGAGACAGATTTTCACTATGTAGCCCTCAGTAGAGTGCCAAGGTGTCACAGCTCACAGCAACCTCAAATTCTTTGGGGTTAAGTGATTCTCTTGCCTCAGTCTCTGAAGTAGCTGGGATTTTGTGACTGTTTTAAATGGTATTGAGTCAGTCATCCTGACCATTATTGGTATACAAGAATGCTACTGATTTGTAAACATTGATCTTGTGACACTTTGCTAAATTTATTTATTCATTTTTGGAGTCTCCTGGTGAAATCTTTGGAGTTGGTATAAAATTATATTTTTAGCAAAAAAGCAATAGTATGAATTCTTCTTTCCCACTTTGGATTCCCTTTATTTATTTCTTTGCCCAATTCCTCTAGCTAGGATTTCCAGTTCTATGTTGAATAGAAGTGGTAGATTTGAAGGAGCTTCAGGAGTGAAATGAGAGAATTAAATAAAGACAACAGAAATAAAGGGAATAGACAATGTGGAATACAAGCTATGGTCTATGGAAGACAACCTGAATCAAAACTCCTAATACTGTTTGTATATAAAATTTAGATTCTTGGGCTCACTTGTCCACTTCAACTCTTTGGGAATTACTAGGGAAAAGGC
The DNA here is from genome assembly GCA_963574355.1 of Loris lydekkerianus. Classification (NCBI taxonomy): domain Eukaryota; kingdom Metazoa; phylum Chordata; class Mammalia; order Primates; family Lorisidae; genus Loris; species Loris lydekkerianus. Next base: position 15,610 of record CAUYPK010161916.1, read on the forward strand.
CCAGAAATCTTCATTTTTATATTCACAGATAAATGTTTTTACACCCATTGAAATGTTAAAATGTATGAACCTCTTCAGTAAAGAAAGACGGAGTGCTTATTTTGAGCATTATCTAAATGTTTAGTGATTAGAAGATAAGTTCAAATTTGGGAATAAAAGTTGAGTTCAGCAACAATTTGTTATATAGTGTTTGACCTTAGAAAAACAGGTCTGTTTAAGTGTCTAAGCCTAAAAAAGTTCATGACGCTCCTGCAGGTTTGTAGACATACAGATGAAGAATGGATCATCTTTGTTGAATGCCATAGAACTCTAATTTCTCATACTTTTCATTGACAAATTAGAATGATATGATGTTAGGAAACTTATGACCTTATTTATAGAAGAATTACCAAATTAGTATTGATTCATCCTTTGTGTTTTAACACCCGTTTTATGAAAAAAGGTCTACTTATAAATAATATAAATGTATACATTGAAACTATTTAGGAATGCATTTCTCTATTTTCACGGACAGAAGTTTCCTTTGGCACAGGGAGAAGGGTAGAAAACATTGGCATTCTCCTCTTTTGGTAGTCATCACATAAATAGACATTATTCTGGCATAACTTGTAATTGTTTGAGGTGAACTCAGGATAAACTTATTGATGTAATTTAAGAAAAGAAGAAAAAAAAACTGAGCACGACTCTGTTTTCTGAGAATATAATAGTGATTGAATCATGGTCTTTGTCTATAAAAGCAAGCAGATGAATAGGCAAATAAAATACAATTGTTACAGTATTATGATTGGATACCATAGGTACTCTTAGAATGTGATGTAGTTAACCATGGAAACCTTCTTGGAGATTGTGAATCCTAATCTAAGGTTCGAGAAGAGGGTAGATATTAACCAGAAACACTGGGTGTATGTGTTGATGATACAAAGGAAAGAATCAATGAGGGGTGTGAATTCATTTTCCCTGACCCTAAATTCATCAACTGATCCACCTTGTAAACTGGGCACCAAAAATAAAAGCCAAAACAAAAGTAAAAACAAAAATGACCACAGAATGTTGGCATGAGTCCCACACATCCCTATTTTGAGAGCTGCTCTGTTTGTGAAGTTCTTCTGCCCTCAGTTCTCTGTCCTGATTCTCTGAGCCTTGCCTAGGCCCCCGTTATCTGTGTTAGCCACTTGTGTGATTGCTTAGCTTCTGTGTCCTCTCTCCAGACAAGGCACCTTGTCTACTTCTGTTTTCTGTTTTGTGCATGTGTCTACCGACAGTCCTACCTAGTAGCTACTTTATGAGTCCTGCCTCACCTTGATAGTTTATTTGTGTCATCATTTGAAATCTGACTCCTTCTGAGTCAACAACGTAAGTAAAAGATTTATTTTCTCATGGGGAATCTTACAGGATGAGTTCACTCAGATTTGTTCTACTTCAAGCCAGTGTGTACCAGGCTTCATCTGATTACTTCATTCTGCAAGCGAGCCAAAGACATAATTGAGTAGGTGTAACCACAGGTTGTTAAGACTCCAGCGATTGACATGTCTTTAGGAAAATGAGAAAAAAATGCACTACTGAAATATGATGCGCAGGATTAGCACACATACAATAGTCCTTTAAATCTGCGTTTTCCTCTCAGAAACAAAATCAAGCACATCAAAATGGCTCTCTCAACTGCTTGAATGAGGTTGCTTATAAAGAAAGAAAAACACAAGGATATGTAGACAGCAAAACAGGATATTTACTAACTGGACATGCATTATTAACAGCAGTGTTCCTTTGTGGTCCTTTGCCTTTAACTCAGCCACCCAGCTGCTGCCTGAAAGTTCAAATCATACAAAATGAATGTCTATTTTAGAAGTTGAGGGCAAATATCTCCCCCCTTCTTCTTCTGGTAAGAGCATCCTTTTGACTCCCACTCTCTGACTCTGAAACGTGGGTGGACATACTCTATTCTTACTTTACGTAACTGGTTCATGGATGAATGTATGACCTAATTTTCACAGAGAGTAATTCTTAGGATTTTTATTTCATTGTTAAGAAAGATCTGCTTCTGTGTTGAAAATATAAAGTTAGGATTGAGTATGTTGTTAGCAAACATTTTACCTAAGAATGAACATGGTCAACCAAGAGGGAAACCAAGATGAGGGCTGAGAAGTAGGGTGTCCTGATAATTTCTTTGAGCCGATAACTCCTCTTCCCTAGATTTTTCAAGCACGTGAAACATTGGTTCTAAGTTAGATTTCTGTTGTGTTTTTGAGCCAGTTTGATGTAGATCTTTTGAAAATGAAATTAAAAGTTGTGCTTAATGTACTTGAGAAAACCTACATAGCCCTGTCCTCTCCCAGACCTCTTACGTTGATCATAATTCCCAACACTATTACCTTCTGTTGATATGTGTGGATGCTCTATTAGTTTGCTTTATAGGATAGTTATATTAATATTTGTATAAGAGTGCCTTCCCCAGTAAATTCTTACAAGGTATCAAATTCTTACAAGGTAAGGACTATATGCATCAATCCACCCTTACACACAGTAACACAAATGCATACCTTGAATAAAATAGACAGTCTTTAAGAATATCTTCAGCTATAATAATTTGTATGAACTCAAAACTCAAAGACTAAATTCCTCCTTCTAACTTGAGAACCACTGTGGTTTAATTCTGCATTTTTTCGTCATTGTTAATTTTACTTACAGAATGTTAGGGCTGTGATTTCAGGCTTTTTCTTTATGATGGAGATTAATTTATCAAAATGGATCTATAATGTCATTTTGAGAAACAGTAAAACAAAGTAATCAGAATTAGGAAATATTTGGAGTCAAGATCAATTTTCAAGAACAGGAACATAAAATCAGAACTCCATCTGTGTTAACATTAAGAGACTTAGGAGCTCATTCAGATTGAAAACTAATGAATAATAGAGCTCTCATTTATGGGGAACTTTCTTGGGGCCAACTACTTATATGTGTTATTTATAATTCCCACAGTAACACTGCAAGATAGTTATTATCAATTCTATTTTGAAAATGAGAAAACTGAAGTTCAGAGATGTGTCATTAAATTTTTGCTGCATAACAACCCCTCCCCCCAAAAAAATTAGGGGCTTAACACATTATGTTCCTGTTATGTCTTGGCTTTTTGAGGATCCCCCAAATGGCTGTTCCAGGCTTGGTAATTTGTTATCTAGTGCTAGGTGGGACACTGTGGTGTCGCTAGTACATTGAGATGATGGTGTTGGACCCTCAGCTCTCCTATCTGATTGCTTTGGCTCCCTCATGTTGTAGGCTCAAGTTTGCAAGTACATCAAGAGAAGGAAAGCTCCAATGAGCAAGTATTTCTCAAGTCTCTACTTGCATTAAATGCACTAACTTAAGATTTTTCTCACTTTAAATTTCTTTTTTTTTTTAAAAAAAAATCAAATCATAGCTGTGTACATTAATGTAATCATGAAGTACAATGTGCTGGTTTTATATACAATTTGAAATATTTTCATCAAACTGGGTAACATAGCCTTCATGGCATTTTCTTAGTTATTGTGTTAAGACATTTATATTCTATATTCAGTAAATTTCACATGTACCCTTGTAATATGCACTGTAGGTGTGGTCCCACCAATCACCCTCCCTCCACCCCTTTCCTCCCCTCCTTCTCCCATTTCCCCATATTCTTGAGCTATAATTGGGTTATAGCTTTGAAAGCTATAAATTGGTTTCATAGTAGGGCTGAGTACATTGGATAATTTCTTCCATTCTTGAGAAACTTTGCTAAGAAGAATATGTTCCAGCTCCATCCATATAAACATGAAAGAGGTAAAGTCTCCATCTTTCTTTAAGGTTGCATAATATTCCATGATGTACATATACCACAATTTATTAATCCATTCATGGGTTGATGGGCACTTGGGCTTCTTCCATGACTTAGCAATTATGAATTGGTCTGCAGTAAACATTCTGGTACAAATATCTTTGTTAAAGTGTGATCTTTGGTCTTCTGGATATATATGTAGTAGAGGAATTGTAGGATCGAATGGCAGGTCTATTTTTAGATTTTAAATTTCTAATTGACCTCCAAAGCAGGTCACTGGGCCATGCCCAGATTTGAGAGGTAGAAAACCAGAGAGACACATAACATGGTATTCAGTACTCTTCATTCTGTGAGTCTGACTCTCACATACACACACACCCCTGCTAAGAGCAGAGTTGTAATTCTTCACAGAGAATGGGTCTTTTCATATTTTATTTACTCAGAGGCTCCTTCTTATGTTAATCTGTATTTATGCGTCTTCTGATCAAATGAGAACTTTTATGTCTGGATCACTTATTGAATAAATGGTCTTTGATTAGTACCTCATCTGTGATGAGGTTCAGCAGCAAAAATCTAAACTCTAGCTGTAAGACAATAGGGAAATGTACAGTTGTGGCAATATGAAGAATCTGCCACATTATAAAAGCGTTAAAGTTTGAAAGCAAAGAAACAAACAAAAACTTAGCCCTGCCCCGAAAAAATCTGTATCAGAACAGAGATGGCCTAGAATTTCCTCTTTGTGAGCTCTGCCATGTAATATACGCAGTCTGACAATGAAGTTCGTGAACTCATACTAGAAAAAGTACAGCACGCCTCATTGCTAAATATCACTACAGTCACCTTCGAGAATCAGGTAGCACTTTTTCTAGTGCCTACCTCCTTTTACCTGGAATTGGCAATATTCCGACATAACCAGCTCTCTTAATGTCTTGTTCGTCCACCACTGAAACAGGGATGGATGGGAAACATGCCAGAGGGAGCCCCAGTGTATTTTTGGTGGTGGTAAGATTGGCCCGGCAGCTACTGCTTTACACAGTCATGGTATTTGGTGCATCCAACACAAGGGCCTGAGTCCAGGAGACCGAGCAGGTACTCAGAGTGCATGAGATCTTGTTCTCCAGCTGGAGGTGAGGGGTGGGGTGTCCTAAATACTTCCAGGTAGAGGAAATATCCTCCTCCCACCACAAAAGGACCTGAAGGTTCAGTGTATCAGCAGTTAAAGGTCAAGGGAAAGCTGTGTATTTTTTTTTCTCTGAAACTGTGAGAAAACCAGGCATTTATTCCCACCGTTCCAACTTCAAACCAATCAAACATTGGCACTTTGGGATTGTTTTATTTTGAGGTTTTAGCTTATCTCCATGGGATAAAAACCTTTCCAAACTGGCTTTAACTAAAAATGTCATCAATCCCAGCTGCTCACTGGTTAGCAGAAAGCGCGGTAACAGAAGGCCCCTTTTGATAGTCTCCTTCCATAATATCATTATCCAAATTTGCATGGCAAAGATGTGGGAGCTATTTATATGTTGATTATTACAGTGCTGCAGTTTATATTTTTCCCAGCACAGTTGAAAATTATATTTAGAAAGGCTGACATCATCTTTAAATATATATCATAGCTCTCGTTTGGTGGAGATGAGCTGTTGAGATACATGCCACCTACTCAACTCCTCAGAAAAAAATGTCATGATGTTCCACACATGGTTATATATAAACGTGGACACTGGCATGAAGCTGAACGGGCAGCTATACGCCTTGGAAGTTTTGTGGGCTCTGGTTTTTGCCTTCTCAGTTTGTTCTTTATTTAAAAAGGAGGACGGGAACGGGATTTATTTGTAAAAATAGGTTTTGTGGCCAGAACGTAGGAGTTCTGACTTTTAGCTCTGCTACATAGTAGCTAGGTGATCTTAAGAAACTGACTTACCCACTGTAAACATCTATGTCTCCCAACGAAAAAATGTTACCATGGGATGGTGCCTGTGGCTCAAAGGAGTGGGGCTCCAGCCCCATATGTTGGAGGTAGCAGGTTCAAACCTAGCCCAGGCCAAAAACTGCAAAAAAAAAAAAAAAAAAGAAAAAAGAAAAGAAAAAATGTTACCATGAATGGTTGCTTGAGAGATAAGGGGATTTGAAATAAATTTTGCAGTACAGTTAATGATTAACATTATGGAGCATGTTCCCAACATGGGAATGTGTGTTTCATACAGATTGTAGGGTTAATTTTGTATGTCGGGTTGATTGGGCCACAGGTTGCAAATATATTGGCTCAGACATTAATCTGCTTGTGTCAGTGAGAGCACTTCTGGATAAGGTTGACATTTACATCACGAGGCTGAGTAGGTGGCCCTCCCTGATGTGGGTGGACCTCATCCAATTAGCTGAATAGAGTGCAAAAGGGCTGACCGTCCCCCGGGGAAGAGAGAAGCTTTCTTCCTTATTGCATTAGGCTCTTCCTGGCTGCCAAGCCTGCCACCTTTGAGTAGGAATTACCCCATCACTTCTTCTGGGTCTAAGGCCTTCAGTAGGATGAAACCATTTGCTCTCCTGGTCCTCACTTTGCTGACTCAATCTACAGACCTCTGTACTTGCTGGCCTTCATAATCATGTGGACCAATTCCTTATAATAAATCTCTCTCTCTGACCCATCCACATATATGGATTATATATGTTTTATGTACAATGTACATAGACATACTCAGTAGAACCTCTGTAAGTTGACCACCCAAGAGACTGTAACAAACTAGTCAACACAAGGAGAGAGAGGATCAACATAAGGAACTAGGCCTACTATACTGATATGTACATGTGGTGCTTGTCCAGTCTATGAAAATTAGGTCAATTTAAAGAGTTGGTCAACTATAGAGGTTCTACTGTGTATATACATATACACACATACATCTATTTCCATCTATCTACACAAATATACACACAAAGACATAGAGGTTCTGTCCAGAAAATATCCAGCCATTGTTAATATCCTGTAACAAGAAGGGTTTGCATAACATCAATGTAAACAGGCAGCCAAGGAAAGTGGACCAGAATGCACCTGCAGGAGCAATGACGACTTCACCATGCCAGTCACTAGGGCTCTAGATGCCATCACATGAGCATTGGTAATGTGTGGCTGATGCATTCAAAATGCCTGAGTGAGTAGAGCAACAAATATGCACCAAATTTTGCTTTAAGTTTGAACATTCCTCCAAGGAAACTATATGGATTACTCAGAAGGCTTTTGGGGACAGTACAGTGGATGCAGTGAAGTGAAAATGATGCATGAACACTTCAAAGATGATCGAGACCTGTTGAAAGCAATCTAAGATGTGGAAGGCCTGCAACAAGTAGATTCGTAAGTGTGGCAGGGGTCCTTACACTTTTTAAACAGGGGGACAGTTTACTGTCCCTCAGACCGTTGGAGGGCTGGACTATAGTTTAAAAAAAAAAAAACTATGAAAAAATTCCTATGCACACTGCACATATCTTATTTTGAAATAAAAAAAACAAAACGGGAACAAATACAATCACACCACCTCATGTGGCCCGTGGGCCGCAGTTTGAGGACCCCTGGTAGAGGATGCAGTCAACAGAGATCAGTAACTGGCAGTGGGAGAACAGAAGTCAACCTGGGGATCCCAGGAACATCAATGTGTGTAATTTTGATGCAGATCTTAGCACGAAATGTGTCATGGCAAAATGTGTTCCATGGCTTCTCCTACCAGATCGGAAGTAACATGGTGCCTTTGGTAATGACTTGCTTCAAACTGCTAATGCTGAGCCAGGCTTCTTCAAGAAGGTGTTATGAGGATGTGAATCATAGATCTGTGGAAATAAGGGCCCAGTCATCCCGATGGAGGCCACCTGGTTCTCCACTCCAGAAGAAGGTGCAGCAGCGTCATGGTGAGATCTAGACCATGTTCAGTGGGTGTTCTGATCGGGAAGGTGTTGTCCATCACAAGTATGGTCCTCCAGGCCAAACAGTCGGTAAGGAGTACCACCTCCGTCTCCTTCATCTGTCAGGAGATGCAACCGGACTGGACGGCCACAGCCACACCATGGGGAACTGGCGATTGACGATTTCATCAAAACAGCATGTGCCCGTGCATCACGTCACCTGCAGGGTTTTTTTGGAAAAACATCCAATTACCCAGGTGACTCAGCCCCTAACAGCTCAGATTTGGCACCGTGCAATTTCTGGCTTTTCTTAAAACTAAAATAACCTCTGAAAGGGAAAAGATTTCAGACCTTCAATGAGATTCAGAAAAATACAATGAGGCAGCTAGCTGATGGTGATTCCAACAAAGGAGTTTGGAGAGTGTTTTGAACAGTGGAAGAGACACTGGGAGAACTGTGTGAGGTCCCCACGTGCATATGTTGAAGGAGTCTGAGGTATCATTGTCCTATGTACAGTGTTTCTTATATCTTGTATCTTCTTTAATAAATGTCTTTGTTTTTCATATTACTTTTTAGACTTTCTCTCTCTCTCTGTCTCTCTCTCTCTCTGTCTCTCTCTCTCTCTCTCTCTCTCTCTGTATATATATATATGACCCGTAGTCATCTATATTGATATGTAGGGGTATGTGTGTTCATCTGTGGGTCACTACCAAAGTTTTGAGATAGAATGTGTTATGGCTCATTTCACTTCCAAGAAATACAATCAACAGTGCCCTTTTTAATTCACCTGTGCAATTTTAAACTTGATTGACTTGTTGCTGGGAGGGCTTCATTTACTTTCATCTGCACGGATTTTTTATTTCTTTATTTCTTTATTTTTTATTTCTTTATTTCTTTATTTCTGTGTATCTCGACCCACACACCCATATATTTTATATCTCTATATCTTATTGATTCTGTTTCAGTGAAGAACTCTGACCAACACACAAATTTATTTTCATGTGTTTGGTCTCCAATGATAACTTGTTAAGATAAAAGATATTAAGTAAAATTCTCCATTTTACTTAACCTATTTAAGAACTGAGGAAACTGGGGAAGCAACATAATGTATTTTTAATGTGCAAAGGAATTACATGGTCAAGGCAAGACTTGAAATATGACTATTTGATGCTAGGTCATTAAAAATATGAAATATACTATCTCAAATCAAAAGTTTAATTTATTATATCTCAAATAAGAAGCAGTGCAATTAATCAAAGTGAGTGCTTAAACTATCAACACAGTTTTGCCTTCTTAATAATAGCTTATATAGGCCAGCAGTGAAGCTTGGAGAGTGAGTGGAGATGAAATCACAAAAGCCATTTTCTCCACCTTGTTCACAATGTGGTATTTTTGCATGCAAGAAGTGGTCCAAATCCTGGAAGCAGTGGTAATAAGTTGGTGCAAGGTCTGGTGAATGACAGAGTTTCCAAGTCCCTCTTCCGTGTTTTGAGCAGTGTTATTCATGTGACATGTGGTCGAGCATTGTCTTGCAAGAGGATCGGCCTGTCTCTGTTGACAAATTTCAGCTGGGCTATTTAATCAAAAGTATCCTCATTGTTTCATCCAATTGGTTGCAGTAGACATCCGTTGTAATTGATTAACCAGATTTTTACAAAGTCGTCATGCATAATGCCAGCACTGCGCCACCAAACAGATACTATTAGCTTTGGGGGATGAATATTTGGCTTTGGACTACGATTCAGCACTTCATTTTTATCCAACCATTGTGCCAAATGCTTGCAATTGTCAAAAAGAATCAATTTCTCATCACACACAACAACATGGTAACAATCCATGTAGAAATGGTTTGTTTTTACATTATGACAGCAAAGAAAGGCAAGCTTTGAGATAATTTGTCTTCTGACATCCATTTAATTCATGTAGAACCAGCTTATTTACTTTGCCAATTTGTTTCAAATGGTCCAGTGTCATTGAAATAGTGACTTCAAACCTTGCTGCTTGAAGCACACGTAGGTTCAGATGGATTTGCTTCCACTATAGGCTTTCAACTCATCATTATCCACGTTGGTCTTGGGTCCCCCCATGTGGCTCACTTTTAAGATTAAAATCACCAGAACAGAATATCTCAAAGCATCAACATACTGAGCACTCATTCACCACATCCTTTTCAGACACCTTGTTGATATTTCCAGTTGTCTGCATTGCACCAGTTCCACGATGGGACTCATATTCCAAAGTAACACGAAACTTTGTACTTAGCCATAGTTTCATAAATATTGCTCTAAAAAAAGTGAAAGATAATTGGAAGCCAGAACATGTGTTTTGAAGAATGAAGATTCACCTTCACAATAAAACAAACAAGTGGCAAAGGGAAACGTCAGAGATCTTAACACATCAACTGTCAACTTTAGTTCTTTAGGAAATCAGACATTTCATACGTAATAACCTGAATAGTTTATCTTCCTAACGAATGCCCTATGTTGTCTAGAGGTTACATGTTAGACAAAGTTATCTGCTGTCCCAGCCCAGAGAAGATTCTGGAAACTGAGCTCACAGAGATACCGAGGGCATTGTGGTAGGACACAGAGAAAGCGATAAAAACTAGAGGCAAAATTCTGTGGAGTGTATTTATACCTGGGAGTGAGTTTGACGTCCCTGTCACATCAAACTCCACCTATAATCTCTCTTGAACCTTGAGTCTGACCAATAAATCCTGTTAGATTTATGTTCACAATTCTGTGGCACATCTGAGTGACGATGGCCCTAGAAGGATATCGAAGATGCAAATGGCATCAAAACTGCTTTCATTCTATAAGGAAGAAAATGTAAAGTCAGAGTTTCTTTATTGGCTTTGGAACAGAGTTCACAATTTTACCTGAAGGACTTCATGGGTTAGAGTAATTAAAAATTTCTTTTCTTTGTAATTAAAAATATCATTTCTTTGATATAATAGGCCATATTTTTCATACATTTATATTGAATACCTTGAACTAGATACTTGAGATAAATGTATCTTTTGGAAGGATTATAGTCCCACCTCGACAACTTGAGCCTCTAAATAACACTTTGATTTTTTTTTTATTGTTAAATAATAGCTGTGTACATTAGTGCAATTGCCTGTACCCATTCTAAAATTTGAACATAATAAGAATTCTTCAAAAATCATTTACCCCACAAATGGAATTAAAAATACAGTCACAATGCTAACAGGAGGGAGATGACATTTTATTTTATTTTTTATAGGCTAGTTGCCAAAAATTCAACTTTCATAAGCTCATATGCCTGTCCAGAGGTTAAGGCAGTGGTTCTCAGCCTTCCTAATGTCATGGCCCTTTAATACAGTTCCTATGGGTCGCGACCCACGGTTGAGAACTGCTGTTTTAAGGAGTCACACTGTTCTTTCTTTTTGCTTATCAAGTCCAGTGTGAGCCAAGACCAGTTTTTATACGAAGCTCAAAGGTAAACCATTTTATATATTATTTGCATAAGCATAATTCTTTCCATACACTTCATCCCCCCTACCCCCAGGACTGCATTGCATTCTTAGACAATAGTTTGAAATCTCACTCTCAATGTGTCATGTTCTTGTTCATTAAAACAAACGTTATGAAAGGTTCTGTTTCATTAAAAGAAAATTTTTCATATTAGCATTCACAGTTATCTATAAGCTCACTTTCCTTTATAGTTATAATGAGAAAAAATATCTTTTCTCAAAAAAAGGGTTATTTTTCATTTTCTCTCTTTTCTTTTTTCATAGCCAGAAAACAATACCTCAAAGATAGGTTTGAGAGGGTCCATAAATAATGATTCTATTTGGATCCTTTTTAGTTCAGAAACAATTGAGAATTAAAATATGAGGACCATAGATATTCAGATCAAAGTTAGCAACTTTATTACTAAAAATGTAGATATAAGGAAAAACATGGCTTGTAACCTCCATCTTGCAGGCTCTTCAAAGTGGCTCTCTGCCTTGCTCTTCTTTGGTCTCCCAAAATTGTAGACCCACTTTCAGGGGCAGGTTTCCTTTCTGGTTAACCCGCTATACCTGGAAAGGCAGACCAGCCCTTTCACCGAGGTGCTGGCCTGAAGGAGTGGGGATGGGCTACATCAAATGCACCTGTTTGCTTCTCCCATGCACCAGTGCAAAGAAGTCCAGAAAAAGTAGGTATAGTTAGCGAGAATATGGGTGTGTTTCTCAGTATATTTCTGCATTAGTTTTCCATTGCTGCATAAGCTATTACCACAACTTAGTGGTTTAGAGCCATACTTGTTTATTAGCTACAGATTCTGTAAGCCAGAAGACCAGACAAAGCATGACTAGGTTGGCTAGTTAAGGTCATAGACTGAAATAAAGATTTGGGACAAAGTGAGCTTTTCTTTCTTTCTTTTTTTTTTTTTTTTATTAAATCATAGCTGTGTACATTAATGTGATCATGGGGCACCATACACTAGTTTCATAGACTATTTGACACATTTTCATCACACTGGTTTTTCTTTGGAGCCTATGGAGGAAAATCCACTTCCAAATTTATTCATATCGGAAGTTCCTTGAGGTTGTAGAACCAAAGCCCCCATTTTTCTTTCCCT
>CAUYPK010161919.1:0-10750 GCA_963574355.1 Loris lydekkerianus
ACACTTAATAATTGTTTACGGATGGGGGTGGCTGTGGCTCAAAGTTTTCGGTCCCTGACACCACTATACCGTGGGTGGTGGGTTAAAACCAAGCCCCAGACATAAACTTCAAAAAAAAAAAAAAAAAAAAAAAAAAAAAAATGGTGTAAGGAGTACTTTCTCCACACACCTCGGAAAAGGACCCAGTCCCGCCATGACGTTCAGAGTAAGGCAAAGTGCATACTGGATCCTCAGGGAAGGAACCAATCTGATTAGTCCACGACGCTTCAACAACAAAATGTTGGCTCACAGGTGCGGAAGCAGCCGAGACCTGCTCCAGCCTACTCCCTCCCTCCCTGCCAAACCTCCACAGTCTCTGCTCCTCTCCAGCCCAGAAGGGCCAAGGGAGTGGAGAGGAACCAGGTGAGCCACCTTCCTGGCCCAAGCTGTGGCTCCCTAGGGCTGCAGCCCCAGGGGTGGGAGATACCACTGTGGTTCCTCACTTAGGGAGAAGCTCTCAGGGGCCACTGGTGACACCAGGAAAGCCAAGCCATTGACTCCTGGCAGGAGAGGAGAGTTTCCAGTGACATGTGCTCTCTAAAATTAGCACCCCAGGACCTCGTGGCCAAAGGCTCAGGTTTCCCTGCCTCAGCCCCCAGCTGCCCACCAGCCTGCCCCCCACTGGGCTGGAGCACTGAAGGTGGAGGGAGCTACTGAGCGCCCCCAAAGCCAGAGAGAAGCAATATGCCTGACAAGTCAGCATGGCCTGGAGTCACTAGGAGGCCTAGGAAGAAAGGCAAGTCTGACTAAGCCCCAGTCCCCAGCACAGAGCTCCTGGTTCCAGTACAGCTCAGCATGTGGAGGAAGAGGTCCACTCCTCTCAGCTGGATATGGGTGGGGGCACACATGCCACCTGGTGGTAGAGATGGGGCCTATGGATACCATGGAGATCCAGTGAAGATAAGGCAGCAAGATCAAGGGTTACCTTATGCTCCCCAACACCAGATCAGACAGGTGGCTACTATTGAGTGCCCATGGCTGGCACCCTGATTGTGACAGAGGCCAGGCCCAGGGATATGGTTAATACCACCAACACCTCAGTGGTGGCAGTGGCAATAATGGCAATGGCAGCATAGCAGAGGCCCAACTCTCCTCAGTACAGTCCCACACCTTCCCTGGCTATTAAGAGGCAGAGTTTCCAAGGCGGGCCAGGGTGCAGCACACGAAACCCAGCCCAAGGGCCCACATAGCCCCAGCCCAGGCCTTCAGTCCATGACCTGCCAACAGGCAGGGTCTCCCCTCAGCTGAGTCCTGGGCCCAGTTCCTCTTGCCCACCCCCACAGTGCCTTCTCACCAGACTTGGAGACTCCCCCAAAAGTACACCCCAGCCCCAAAAGTTCTCACAGTTTTCAGGTACTCTCTTCCCCTTGCTGGAGCTGTGCCAACACAACCTAGGACAATTCCAGATAATTTTTCCCCAATGCACCTGCTGCCCCATCCCCAAAGAACCTCACCCCTCAATCACCTCATCCTGAAATCAATACATTCAAGTCTGTTGTCTTCTCCCTCTCATCCATTCCTCAATCTACTCCAGTCAAGGCCTGCCTTGGCCAAGCTACCAGCAGGGCCACCAGTCATCTCGTAACCAACCCAGGAACCACTCAGGAGTCCTCCTGCCGCTCTGGCTGCTGACAGGTCACCCTTACAGTGCCTCCCTGGCAACTGTATCATCTCCTCTCACCGCCTGATCATTTTGCTCCCCAAGGTCTGCACTCCTCCTCGGCTGGCCCCCACACTTGCCTTCCAGCAATCTCATCCCTGAAAAGGCTTCAGCTGCAGCCCAGACTCCTACTTCCAGCAACCTACTAAATGTCAGCTCCTGGATGTCCTGAGACATAGCCAAACTCAACTTGTCCCTTAGGCTGCCTGACCTGACCATCCCCCATACCCCCTGCTATGGTGGCAGGTAGGCGAGCCACCTTGGACCCCCTCATCATGGCCTCCCAGCACCAGTGCAGCACTACGCACATCAATGCCAAACAGACTGCCCACTCGTACCCCTACTGCCAGCGCCAACTCCCTCTCTACAGCCACATGGCTTCCCCACCCACCCCCAGAACAGGCCAAAGCTGACCACATCACTCCACTCAACCAATCTAACGCCAGCACGCAGGCCCTGTGCAAGCTGGTTCTTCCCCCCTCACTAAACACATGGCCCTTTGCTCTAGTAACACCAACCCCTCGTCATTCTTGGAACACATGCCAGATTCTGCACAGCACTTCTCCAAGTCAGAATGTCCTTTCTACCCAGCTTGACTGTCACCTCCCTACCCTCAAGGGAATGCCCCTATGGAACCTCCCACAACAGCCCTTTGCCCCTGTTCCCTGTGCCCTTATCACCTGCTCACTCGTCTGCCTGCCCCATTCAGCTGGTAGTGCCCTAAGGCTGGGCACTGCCCCTTCATTTCCAGATGCCCATACCAGGCACATTGAAAAGGGGCCTTCTAGATGACCTCATCCTACTCCCAAGAGAAGCAGCATTCCCTAATAGTTGAGGGGACAGGTTGGAAGCTGCAGATCAGGCCTAGGTGGAATTTCCCTGGATCCAGCTTGCACCTGTGTCCACTTGAGGACCTGGCACCAAGGGTTGCACAGGTAGACACAGAGTATGCCAGTAAGATTAGTTAGCAACAGAGAAGATGGAAGACGGCAGCAGGAAGGTACTAACTTAAGACCCATGCTGATGAGCAAGGCAGGCCTGTGGCTGCAGTGACAGCTGAGAAGGCACATGGGGAAAATGATTCATCACCACAAGATGAAGGCAGACCCCAGAGCTCTGGCCTCTGTGTCCTCAGTCTACTTTCAGGGCCATGGCAACACAGGCCAGGACCTTTTCTCTCTTTTTTTTTTTTTGAGTCTCAAAAAGTCACCTGCATTTGACTTTGTTTCCTTTCTGTTCTCTGTGCCTTGACCACCTGCTCACTTGTCTGTCACCCTGGGTAGAGTGCTGTGATGTCATAGTTTACATCAACCTCAACTCAACTCCTGAGCTCAAGCAATCCTCATGCCTCAGCCTTCCAGGGTGGCGTGACCCACCACACCTGGCCTAGCTAGGTCCTTCTCAATGTGTTCACAAGCATTTGCCAGAATTCTAGTTTTTACTGCTCTCTCTCACACCAGGCCAGCCAGATCCCACTCCAACCCACAGTCCCTCAATGAGCCCGCCACCCCCATCCCATCTCATCCTCAGGCACACTAACTAGACCTTTTGTCTGCTCCTTGTTCTTGGCTATTCACTTATGGACAACAGGTGAGAACCTAAGAGCCAAAAGAATATCCTAGCTAGATAGAGGGTTGTCCCTGACAAAATGGCCTGTGGCCAAATTAAATGCATCTAATAAATGAGGGAAAAGTCAGTGAGCAAAACTTAATAGAGCCCAGATGTGTCCTTGGCAGACAAATGTCAGCATCAAATAACTGAATCTGATATGGCTTTTTGGTAGAATGTTCTTGGACACCAAGCAGAGCTGTCATGCTTTCATAGAAGGCTGAGTAAGCCAGAGAAAGCAAGAGAAACAGGCTCATCAGACTATAGAGAAACATGGTCAGCCATGTCAAGCAGAGAGAGAAGACGGCTTCCTCATGCTTTTCGCCAACCCTACCTTTCCCTTAGTGAAGAGAGGAAGTTTTGGGTTGAACAAGAGGTGGGAAAGAAGCTGGTCCCAACCAAAAGGTTCTATGGAGTGGCTACACCATCCGCCCTGCAGGTGAGCCAGGTAAACTGGGTCACTCAGCCCTCACCACATCCCTGCAGGGACATGTTGTGCACACAAAGCTCCCTCCTCTGCCCTGGGCAAGCAGGAAGCTGGTGTCCCAGCGCCACCTGCTGACTCTCCAGGCCTACCACAGCCTGGGGGAACCCTGCGTGGATTCTGGGTGTGCACACCCCAACTGCTGGAAGAGGAACTGGGGCAAGGAAACAAAGCCAGCCAACGCCCCAGGAGAGGTTTCAAGTGAATAATGTTAACACCAGCATCTTGGCTACCCTGGTCACGTAAGTGGCCCCTAAAGGGCCCAGGAAAAGGAGGCAGCAAAACAGCATCAGCTAAGTTAAGAATAGGAAGGAAGGTCACTGCTGAGGGCTGCCCCAAGTCCATTTTGGCCCAGCTTTTCAGCCTTCCTTTTAGCCTTCAAGAACAGATGTTACAATCAGAAAGGGCCCTGGCAGGGGTAATGTGGGCTACTTCAAATGCACACATGCCTGGCAGCAGCTCCAACCAACAACCCAGATGGAGCTCACCGTCTGCAGGTAGTGACGACAGCACAGAGGAGGCAGGGCTGGTCAGGCACCTACCATCCTTCCTGAGTTGAGGAGAACACGTAATGTGGACAAGCTGTGTTTCTGGGGTTTTGTTGTGCTTCTTTCCTAAAACCAACTATCTGAGGAGTTTTTGGTAAGTTTGGGGACAGAATGCAATCAACTAAGGTCAGACAACTTAGGCAAAGATATTCCACGATTAGCTGACTCAACCTAAAAAAGAATACTGGTGGCCTGCCCACCTTGCTACTGAAGAAGCAACCTTTAAGGTAGTAGAAATAGAGAGGTTATCAGCCCTGTATCTTCCTGGCATTTGGCCAAGGAAGCCCGTCTCTCTCACACACACAGCCAAGTGTCCAGCAGAGTGAGGGCGGTGCTCAGAGCCCTGGGGAAGACTAACACAAAGGACAAATGTGGACTCTGTAATATGGTCCAATGCAGTGGCCTTTTCCACTGAAATTCACTCAGTGAACTGATGAGGAACACTTGGTCCCCAGTCACTGTAAGTACCCCGCTCTCCTGCTCCTGCCACCCTGCCTCTTGGCCCACGGAGGCTGTGATCCTTGGGCACTCAGAGAAAAGGGCCCTTTTGCCCTGATTGCTAGGACATGAGGCTTTAAAGGATCTTGCCACAGGAAGAAGGAAAGCTTGTTTACTCAGCATTGGGTCCAAAAGGAGCTCATTCACTGTTTGTTTTTAGAGAGGAAGAGAATATTTTGGCCCAAATTCAGTAGCTGAGTAGACAATCTCTGTTTCAAAAGGAACTGACACTGGTCCTGATGTGCATCTCTTCTTTGGATATTCACAGGTTAAATCCACTTTATCAGAGCTCCTCCAAGGCCTCCTTTAGTGGAAGATGAAGCACCCAAAGGGGCCAGACATTGTGGCTCATGCCTGTAATCGTAGCACCCTGGGAGGCCAAGGCAGGAGGATCGCTTGAACTCAGAAGTTGGAGATCAACCTGAGCAAGAATGAGACCCCATCTCTACTAAAAATTAAAAACTGAGTTGGGCGATAGGGCACACACCTGTAGTCCCAGCTACTCAGGATGCTGAGGCAGGAGGATGGCTTGAGTCCAGGAGTTTGGGGTTGCAGTGAGCTAACTTCGCTATGATCATGCCACTGCACTCTAGCCTGGGCAACAAAGACGCTTGTCTCAATTAAAAAAAAAAAAAAAGCACTCAAAAGGATACTGGCACCTACTATACCCTGCTGTGCAATCCTAGTGGAGGGGGTCTAGAGATCAGTGTAGCTCCCAGAGGCTCTTGCTCAATGCCTAGATCTCAGTGCTACTCTTAATTTCTTATATGGGTTAAAAAAGGGTGGTAGCCAACAGATGCACAGATGCATAGAGAGAGAACAAGTGAAAGTGAAGGCTGCTGCTTGGCCTTCTACAGTAGTGGCCTGCAGTCTTAGCCACATGGGAGTCACCAGTTACATTGCCTTACTCTGGGAAAGCCTGGGTGTCAGAATTTTAACTCCCTAGTTACCTTACCTAGACACTACTTTAGACAAATAAACTAATAAACTTTAACAAAAAATAAGGCAATAAGGGGAATGTGGACGGTCACTAAACTTTTATGTCATTAAACAATTATTGCAGCCCAGGTGTGGTGGCTCACGCCTGTAATCCTAGCACTATGGGAGGCCAAGGTGGGCAAATTTCCTGAGCTCAGCAGTTCAAGACCAGCCTGAGCAAGAGTGAGACTCCGTCTCTAAAAATAGCCCGGCGTGGTAACCAGCACCTGAGGCCCCAGCTACTTGGGAGGCTGAGGCAAGAGAATTGCTTCAGCCCAGGAACTGCTGTGAGCTATGACACCATGGCACTCTACCCAGGGCGACAAAGTGATACTCTGTCTCAAAAAAGGAAAAAAAAAAAAAAATTATTGTAAACTTTTTGTAGGTAAAAGGTTAGATACTTACATATTTTTTAAAATTCCTATCTTGTCAAAGCAATAAACCAAAATATTCTTCTGTCTATACACATAGTATCTGGGGTTTGCTTCCCAACAATCCAGAGCTGGAGGGCAATCCATCATCTACCTACCGACAGAGCCTTTTCAAGCACAGTGCCCTCACCCCACAGGTTCTGGGAGGACTGAGCCCTGGGGGTTAAAAGGGCTTAACCACTTGCCTGCAGACAACCCAGGCTCCCCAGAGAGCATGCCTTGACCCCTCCCCCACCACCCCATACCTGGAAACTGTCCAAAAATGATCCCTCAACTCAGCTGCAGGCAAGTCTTCACCCCCAGGGGAACCATTTTCTCCAGATTCAGCCCACTCGGCTGGAGATCCCCTGCCAGCCTCTTCCCTTGGTTCCCAGAGTTGGCAGGGGCTGAAGCCCTACCTGGTCAGACACCAGTGACAGAAGCTGTGAGTGAAAATGAGGGACTGCCATTGCCTACAAGGATGAGGGAAATAGCCAGAGACTTGGGTGGACTGAGGAATCACTGCTAGCACCCATTGGGCTCCCTACACCAACCCCCCAGGCCCCACCAGGATGCTCAAGAGGATGCTAGATGGAAGATGAGACCCAGCTGCAACCGGCCCTGGCACTGGCACAAGGCCCAAGTCCTCCTAGAAGCAGCCCAGAAGCCCTGGCCAATCCCAGCTCCTGATTTGCATTGAGGGTTTGCTCTCATCAAAGGGCAGGTGTTGGAGGGTATAGCCCAGGGGCCTCAGCCTCAGCACATTGACATTTTGGGTCAGATACTTCCCTGTTGTGGGGGCTGTCCTGTGTACCACCAGGGGTTTAGCAGCATCTCTGGCCTCTTACCTTTAGATGTCAGTGGCATTCCCCCCACTGTCACAACAAAACACATTTCCAGATACTGACAAATGTCCCCTATAAGGGACAAAATCACCTCCACTTGAAAACTACCAGTCTAGGCTCAGAACACATAGCACAGTGGTTACGGCACCAGCCACATACACTGAAGTTGGTGGATTCAAACCCAGCCCAGGCCAGCTAAACAATGACAACTGCAACAAAAAATAGCCGGGCGTTGTGGCAGGTACCTGTAGTCCCAGCTACTTGGGAGGCTGAGGCAAGAGAATCACTTCAGCCTAAGAGTTAGAGGTTGCTGTGAGCTGTAATGCCACGGCTCTCTACCGAGGGCGTTATCTGTCTCAAAAAAATAAAACAAAAAAAAGAAAAAAGGCTCAGCGCCTGTGGCTCAAGCAGCTAAAGCACCAACCACATACACCTGAGCTGGCAGGTTTGAATCCATCCTGGGGCCTGCCAAACAATGATGGCTGCAACCAAAAAATAGCCGGGCGTTGTGGCGGGTGCCTGTAGTCCCAGCTACTTGAGAGGCTGAGGCAGGAGAATCGCTTGAGCCCAGTCTCTTCCTCACAGAGTTGTTGTAAAAACATACTATGTGTATAACACATAGACTGCTGAACAAGTGGGAGCTGATATTATGTGCAGAAAAAGCTGGATTGACACAAGGCAGAGATTTGTGTCAACAGTAGTTCTAGGAGCAGTTCATAGACATAATTTTTCCTGTTTTTGCTTATTTAAAGCTGTATCTTCCTATAGTGAATACGTCTAAGCTAGATCTTCCCAATACTTATTAGGTATGTGAAAGAGAATACGAGATTCATTTTTGTTTTTTTTTCCTTGAGACAGAGTCTCACTTTGTAGCCCATGGTAGAGTGTTGTGGAGTCACAACTCACAGCAACCTCCAACTCTTGGGCTTAAGCTCTTACCTCAGCCTCCCAAACATATGGGACTACAAGCGCCCGCCACAACGCCTGGCTATTTTCTTTTGTTGCCATTGTTGTCATTGTTGTTTAGCTGGCTGGGGCCAGGTTTGAACCCGCCAGCCTTGGTTCATGTGGTTGGCACTGTAACCACTGTGCTACAAGTGCCAAGCTGAGATTCAGAAAATCCAGACTAATGAAGATGCATAGGAAGATCGATGTTAGCTCACAGATCATACAGGTACCTTTCTACCGAAAGCCAGGTAATGCCTACTCAGGAAACAAAGCAGCCCCTTGTCTGACCTGCAGCCAAAGGCAGGCTGGAAAAAACTACCTGGTATCAACAGCTTCTACCAAGGGAAAAGGCTGCTATCTGAACAAGGGACAGGGACTGGGCATGGGCTATGAGCTTGGCCACTCAGAAGCTGTGCCCCTCAGGTCACTCCATCTTCTGCTTACAAAGGCCCATGTGACCTGGAAGATTACCGAGGTCCTTACCGGCTCCAGCTCCAACCAAATGAATCATCCTAACAGCTTGTGCGCACACAGGCCAGGCCATGTGACCATCTAGTCTTCTTGATAAGCCCATATCTAAACAGAAGAGAAGACTTTTGGGCAGGAGATATGTTGCTTACCCAAAGCCACACAGGTGCAAAAGCGGCAGCACCAGCCTGGGGACCCAAGCCTCCAGGCTCCTGATCCTCCTGGTCTCTTGGGCCTCCTAGGACCTTCTAGAGCAGTGGTTCTCAACCTTCCTAATGCTACAACTCTTTAATTCAGTTCCTCATGTTGTGGTGACCCCCAGCCATAAAATTATTTTCATTGCTACTTATGGTCAGGGGTCACGACAACATGAGGAACTGTATTAAAGGATCACGGCATTAGGAAGGTTGAGAACCACTGTTCTAGAGCATGTGAAGGTGAGCACCCACCTCTGTGCTCCCATCCTGTGAGATGGTCTCCCCCGACTACTCTACCTTCTTTGCCTTTCCCCAGTTATTTGAAGGGGCATGTAAACAAAAGCTCAGAGAAGAAAACAAGGATTAGCTACAAACAGGGATTAGCCCGTTTACTCACACTCTATCTAGGGCAGACAACACATGTTGACAGCCACAAGAGGCATACTTCAAAAACCCAAAGGGCAACTATGAAATGGTTTCTAAAAGAACCAACCTAGGAAAGTAAGTATGTGAAAACTCCAAGTGTTCAATACATTTGAACAAGTCTAGACCTAGATGATTCTACCCCAGGCAGTAAAACCCCACCATGAAGTCCAGAAGCGCTATAAGCCTTCAGGTCATGGACACAGGGAAATGTGCTAGAGTAGCACCATCCCAGTCTTGCTAACATGCACAGGGTCACCAGTAGCTCATCACATCCTAGCTTCTCTCCAGCAGGCCCAGGGCAAGCCCAAGAGTCTACATTTCTGACCTGTCCTGCCAAGGCTGCTGGGCTCTGGGCTAAACTTAAGAGTAGCAAGGGGCCAGGGACCAGGTGCCAGCAATCCAGTTCCAATGGTGGAAATGTACAGAAAGGGCACTGGGTTTTAACAGTAAACATCTCAAACCAGCTCACATATCCCAGAGCAGACAATCAGTTAATCATGATGGCCCCTAGGGTAACAGAGCACCCACTCGTAACAACCATTAAGACAAATGAAAGAGATATGCACGAGTTACTTGGAGAAATCATCAAGACACAGCATTAGGTGAAAATGGCTAGTCCAAAGCAGGGTGAAAACAACTATGGCACCTGTAAGAAAAAATTATACAGTTATATAAAAATTTACTAAAAAGTTTGAAAACATCCCAACTATTGACTGGGGATGGGATCACAGGGGAGTTCACAGGACTCTTCTTTATTACTTGAAGTTTTTTTGAAGGAGAGCTTGTTCACTTCATAGTGAAAAGTATGACTTTTTGGCTTGGCGCCTGTAGTTCAGCATCTAGGGCGCCAGCCACATACACCGGAGTTGGTGGGTTTGAATCCAGCCCGAGTCAACTACAGCCAAAAAACAGCCAGGCGTTGTGGCAGATGACTGTAGTCCCAGCTACAAGGGAGGCTGAAGCAAGAGAATTGCTTAAGCCCAAGAGCTTAAGGTTGCTGTGAGGGCGACATACTAAGACTGTCTCAAAAAAAGAAAAAAAAAAAAAAAAAAAAAAAAACAAGTATGACTTTTCATTGGAAGAAATAATGAAGAGGCTGCCTTGCTCTCTCAGTGTTCCCTATGAGTCACTCATGGGCTGTGCAGACATGAGTTTCGTTCAGGTAAGGACATTTCTATAGCTAATATCACATAAAAAGAGAAGTTCCTCAAGGGTTACAGCTGCCACCATAGGATCTAACCCTCAAACCAGGGAGCAGTATGTATTTCTGGCAAAGTGCTAGAAATGCTTAAATAGATTGTTTGCTGGTGAATCCATACTCATCCCTGGGATCACCGATTCCTTTTCTAAGAAATTACGAAAGCCCAGCCTCATGACTGTTTTGATCAAGCTACTGGATGGGGCCACAGGAGGGTGCTACAAGCACGGCAAGGCCACTCACGCACAGCTCACAGCATCTGACAGCTGCAATGGGGAGGGAGGGTGTGTGACTACACGAACAATCTGGCCAAGAAGTTAATATAGCCACTTGTCAAACATGTTTAAAAGTGAATAGGTGAGGCCTTACATGTTTGTCAAGGAGGAGGTAACAGAAAAGTGGCTGTATTACACCTGCAGTGCATCTTACAAGGGTATATGTGA